>BCJH01000016.1:193070-306548 GCA_001600275.1 Cutaneotrichosporon curvatum | reverse complement strand
TACATCTGTTTCAGAGTATATAGCCATAAAGCAAGTCGCGCTCACCCTCAACTACAGCCTTAGATCGTAATATCCCATTACTATAGCCGTCATGCTCCATACTGTAGAGCAAAGTAGATCTTGCTATACTGTAGCTGTGACAACGCTATAATAAGACTACGCATTATATAACATAGTAATAGCGATAGCAATCATATAATCATCCGCAGGCATTTGATTCCGTTTGCCTACTCTGGACGGCCGCGTAGCGGCCGTTAGCTGCTAGTCAACAATCCAGTACGACCCCTTGTACAACCTTCCGTGCTATCCACTCTCCAACTCAGCGACCGCTCGCGCTCATCGTCATCATGGAGGAGGAGAAACCGCAGAACCACGCGCACATCGACTGGTCGTTTCCGGAATACATCAGTGCTCTTCCAGCGAAATGCCTCGCCGATGCAGACCTCGCGTACGGTCTCCCGTCTCCACAGTGCTGACCACCAGGATGGACTACTTCGCGCTCTCTCCATTCTGGGACCCGCAGTGCAACAACAACCAGCTGAGGACGCAGAACCGCATTGTTGATCCTACCTATGGCTCCGCCAAGGAGAAAGCGTACGCCCCAGCACTACGAACAGCCACTAACGCTTAGCCAACTGCTGAAGTACACTACCGGATTCGAGTATGTTGTCGCACACGCGCACCCGCCAGAACTCTTTGTGATTCACCGCCGCCCAGTACTTGAGAAGTATGGAAGGGGCAAGGCGACCCACGCGTACTGGATCCTCCATGACAAGATCTACATGTCTCCATCGCTGTACGACGTCATGGCCACTCGGCTGAGAAACGCAGCCCTGCTGGTGGAGGACACGTTCGACTCGCTGGAGAAGCAACATCCGCCGGCTAATCCCCGTGCGTCTAGCGTCTGGAGGGCAGCAGGCGATGCTCCAAAGGCGAAGAAGGTGGAGGAGAGCGCCGATGAGGAGAAAGAGAAGGAGCGCGAGGCAGAGAGGGAGAAGGAGAAGGAGGCCCAGTCGTCCAACTACTTCCTCACCCGCGCGCTGTTCTGCACAAACAACGCTATGCCTGGGCTGAAAACCCTGGCTGCTTCTGGGAGACCAGAACACGACGTCACGACTGAGCAGAAGGAGTTGGAAGCCATGGCACAAGCTGCCGTGCGTCCGTTCTCCTCTAGGGCTGCGCCGCGAGCACAAGGGAGTGCACCATTGCCTGTGCCCCCGATAATCACAACACCGGCTCTGGGACTTGGAACACCTATGGCGGCGGCAGCGGGCACGCCGCAGGGCCTGAACGGGACACCCATCGCCGGCCTCACTGAGCTCACACCCGGCGCGCTCTCTGCTGTCACCCAACGACCTAGACTCGCCAGTCTTGGCCGAGCCCCGAGTAACTTTGCGCCAAGCAACTTCGCGCCCAGTAACTTTGCGCCGTCACTGCCGGCTGATTCTCCAGCTCCGTAGTAGACACTTGTTGTACATTATTGCATTATCTCTGCGATGGAGAGAATTGTCTAGCTCTGCCCTCATCGAGTGGCTGACGCGCCTGGGGATGCCATGGTGTGCATCGTTTAGCAATACAACATCTACTGTAGGGTGAAGTCTATGGGAGCTTGACGCTACCGCCACCGAACAATCGGGGCAAACGCAGACGCCAGCGATCGCGGCGCGGAGGGTCCCACTCGGCTAGCGCCTCCTCTAAGCGGTCCGGGGGCGAGTCGTTCGGGGCACTGTTGGGTCCCGAGAGTGGTTGCGAGGGCATTGACAGCGGGCGCAGCCGAGGAGCAAGGCCGGGCGCGCCAGTAACCTCGCTACGGCTCCTCGTCCTTCGAGGCGGCGGCGTGTGCGGCCCGTGCCCGTGGGACAGAGAATTGGAGCGCAGCGCAAAGCCTGGTGAAGCGGCACCGATACCGAACGAGAATCCTGCTGGAGGGCCAGCCGAAGCCAGTTCTGGTATGAGGGTACCGAAACGGAGTCGCTTTCGTCGAGGGTGCGAGGGCGAGGCCGGAGACCGCAGTGACGTTGGTGATCCAGGCGGGCGGGATGTGCCGGAAAGAGGGGGCCCAGGGACAGCCTGCACTGGGTGGTCGTGGTGCGCATCATGGGAGGCTTCGCTGTCCAGCAATGTCGCGTCCTCGGCCGCCTCGAGCTCATCGTGTCCCACATCCGTGGGTTCGTCGACAACAGCCTCCTCGTCGAGCCACGGCGCCCACTCCTCCTCGACCCAGGTGCCAACCTCGACGCCGCCATCACCCGCAGGCTGGACGGCAGAGACTGTCCACACCCCTACGAGCAGGATGGCAACACCAATCGAGACGAGAGCCACTTGATGTGGTTTCAGGCGCCCGAGCTGATCGTAGAATATAAGGCCACAGAAAATGGAGGCGAGATTGTAGAAGCAGAACGCCAACGGGCAGATCAGCGCTGGTGACGCAAACGCAAGACTGTAGTTGAGATACACGAGCTGCAACACAGCCGCGATAGCCAGACCGGCAACCAAGAACCACGTTTGCACTCGCGCAAACTCGTTCTGCCCCTTGCCCGTCCGCCAATACTCGATCGTCGCGATGACGAGCTCGACTGCGGCCTTTGCAAGTACGAGACAAAGACCGGACAGAGTGCCCGATGCGGCAGCGAATGCGAGTCCGCAGTACGTCGCAGTCTTGTTGATCTCCACTGGTTCGGCGAAGGGGTCTTTGCTTGTGAGTCCCCTGATCTCCTCGATGGGTGACACGGCCGGACTGGCAGAGTCGTTCGTTGCGTAGAAAGGGATAGCCGGGTCTGATCGAGGAGACGCATAATTGCTAGGCGAGCTGTCGCTCAGAGGCAAGGCGATCCTACGAGTCTTCCACTCGGCGACGTGCGCGACCGCCAACACCGCCACCACGGCCAGACAGACGATGACAAAGAACGCGACGAACGGCGGCCGCGCCCAGAGCATGAGCAGCTCGTCTAGGCTGTGGTTCCCGTCAGGGACGACTCCAAAGATGGCGATCAGAGCTGCTCCTGTAGCGATCAAGACCGTGCCGAGCATCATTGCGGAGGTGAACCCCTCGCCGAGCAGCATGTGCGCCAGCACAGAGTTCCACAGGAGGGACACTCCGCCCAGTGGGGCGAGCACCACGATGGGGAGGGCGCCGATTTGAAACACTAGAGTCAGCGAAACTGGGCACGACACAAGTGCTGTACACGATACGCACCAGACCCAAAGATATTGCTGGAAATGTATATAGCAAAGCCCGCGATCCATAGTGGACGCTTTACTGCGCGCTGGCGCTCCAGCGGCGGCTTGGCCTCGTCTTGGACATGCGACTTGCGTTGTATTGTCAGGCCTGCGTGTCAGTGCCAGTTCCAGGACGCCCAATTACCTAGTGACTGGATGAATGAGCAGGCCAGGCCCACAAAGATCGCGAGCGCAACGGGGATGGCCATGCCCGTCGCTAGAGACTGCGCTCAGAGAGAGGAAAGGAGGGTAGGGGTCGCGCGATGATGGTGGGTTGTCGAATATGGAGTACACGCTACCCTCGTAAAAACATGCACTGTTTGCTGATGACCCGGCCAGAGACGCGGGTAGCAGGTAGCAGGGAGAAGATTGGGTGTCAGAAGTTGGGAGCGGAGCGGCAAGTGCTTTGGAGTGAAGTTGATATGACCAGTGGCGCGCGGCCAGCCTGGAACACATTGTAGCAGCGCGAATCAGGCACGGCATATGTCCCGTCTCGCTTGTCGCCACCTGCCGCCGCGCCGCCGGCGGCCATGATACGACTGCTCTTGTGATGGTGATGGCCGACCGGTCCTCGTGTCTTCAGCGAGTTACATGTGCTAAGGCTGTGCTTGAGCGTGCAGGTGCGCTACATGGTCTCGTTGCTCGCTCCTGCACCGATATTCATGCACGTAGCATGGCAGCTGCGAAAGTGCCAAGAGCGGCGGCTCTGATTAGAGTTGGCACCAGAGATCCACGCGTCACGAGTCTCGTGTGAGGGTATGGGAAGGACCGTATCCACACCCGTACAACATCGCTCTTCCTTCACCACGATGTACGCAATCTACTGCGAAGTGATGACCAGCTATGCACGCATCTACTGCCCCTCTACGAAAAATGAGAGCAGTTGGAATGCAAAGAGGAATGCAAAAAGGATCTTCCCGTCGGAGAATCGAACTCCGATCTCCCGCGTGACAAGCGAGCATACTAGCCGTTATACGAACGGGAATTAATGACTTTTACGTCGTGTGCTTATAACCTAGTGCGGAATGCTCCCATCCTCCTGCACAAGCTAGGACTTGGAGGCGAGAGACAGATACAGATGCACCAAAGGGGTTGCCAGGGTACATTTTGAAGTATCCCAATCGGAAGAGAGGAGAAGTGGCGGCACATACATCCTCCGACCGAAGGACGGGTTCGACTGGTGTCCGATTGGGTCGTTAACGTACAGATGCAAGTGATGGGCTACCGCAGCAAGGGGTGGCGTTGCGTTGCTCGCCTCCTCTAATGCAGGCGTCTCGGCTGGGCATTCTTTGCATGCAGGCTATGGAAGGTGTTTGCACCAGCGAGCGGGAGCGCTTTCAGAGCGTGTGATTTACTTGAGGTTATCTCGGCTTTTCTGTGGCCATAGCCAAAACCACCACCGCCACTCACTAGCTTGCTTCCATACGGGCAACCTGTTCTGTATGTCGTGCAAATTGCAGGCCTTGAAGGTCGATCGCTTTCACTTGGTGACTGGGTTGTCTCTATGTATGGCATGCCGGCTAAGGCGACACAGTGCCACTTGTCCCAGCACGATGGTCCACTTTCCGCCTCTTCCCCTCCCCTCCGCCTCGCTCCATCTTCTCCTCCTTCACCACATCCACGCTCCCCTGGGCAGATCTCTTGCGCTTCAGCTTGGCCATCTCCTCATCCAAGATATAGGCGTGCTCCCCACACATCCGCCTGATAGCAGCCTGAATCTTCTTGTTGATCCTCTCCCCTCCGTGGTCCGCCACGCCCCGCAACTCGGGGAGGCTGTACGTGTCCTTCCTCGTAGCTAGGAGCTGGGAAGTGAGAGCGCGCAATAGCGCAACCTGTGATATCGTCAGCTGCTACGATCCTGACGTATCCTTACAGAGTGCCTGTCCACCCAGTCTTCCTTGGCCACTTTCTGTTTCGGCGGGGACTCCTTCTTGATGTTGGCTCGAACCATGTTGTCGAGATTACAGAAGGCCCAAGACAATGCAGTGTTATCATGTAAGATAAAGTCGCATGTGGACTGGGAGTGGGACAGGTTCCCACACCGCCCTCTCCTGTTTAGGGCGCAAGCCGTCTGTCTGACCACCCCAGAGGCTGTGTACAGATGAAGTACTTATCAGTACCGCAGATTGCTCGCCCCCTCAACAATGCTACTTTTAATCCCAACACCAGCACCACGACTAAGTCACCCCGACTGCCAGCATGCAGCGCACGACGCGAAGATGCGCAAACGTAGCCTCTCTGACACGGTCATCAAGAGGCTCATCCCTGTCCTCCAAGACGAGGGGGATACACCACCTGACCGCGTCGACCAGGTACAGTGCGAGGGAAGCAGTGCGAAAGACGATAAGAGCAACTCCTACACCGACGACGCTGGCCTCCTGAAGGTTCCCGACGGTAGTGAGAGGTGGTCCCGTGCTACTGGTCGAAAACGCGCTCTCTCCGACACAATCATCACCAAGCTTGTCCCACTGCTGCAAGATAAACGGAAATCACAGGGCAAGGTCGCAAATGATGGCGCCTCCAGCAAAGAAGAGCAGGTTAAGAGGTTGAAGGGCAAGCTGAGATTGAAACTCGCGGCCACAGATGGTCAGATTTCAAAGACGGTAGCAGGTGGCGAGCTGAAGCGCTGCCGAAGCTCTGCAGGAAGTAGCGCTGCTACAGGAAACTGCTCTGAGAAGGGCCATAGTTTACGCACTCCAAGCCCGCAGGAGTCGCACCGCTCAAGCCTGGCTGTGGGACTCCCGCTGCCGGGGATGGACAACAGCAAACACCAAGACAGCAAGCCAGAGAGTGACGACGAACCCTGTGTTGCAAACGGCACTGCTGCGCTTGACGACGATGAAATGACCGCGTTGGACATCCTGCAAGGGTTGGAGAGCTCCTGGCCGAGACGCGATACCGAAAGCTTCTCCTTCGCGAATGTGAGTTACCCAGAATTCCTCTCATAGCAGGCCGTCCGTCAGTGGTCCCAGAACGAAGGACAGATCATCCTCGACCTGTTGATCGACGAGTCGCCATACCTGTTGGAGGTCATCATCGGCGCCCTGGAGTATGGCCTAGGCGCTGCCCTCTGAGATCGACCAATATCCCTTGGTCATGTAACGATGACGGAGCTTTGCGTACCTGCAGATAGCAATCGCAGTAGACCAATAGACAGACCACACTCGGCCAACACATAGATTGATCTGTATGAATGCATCATGCCACATGTAACGTACAAATGTGCTGCTCATCTAGTCTCGCCGCACGATCTTGGCGTAGCTCGGCGGCTGGTTGGGTGCCCCGATACTCAACTCTGCCATATGATCCTCGATGTCATCAGCCTGAGCCTCGACATCATGGGCTTCAGCCAAAACCGGCGGCGAGGGCGGTGCAGGGGTCTGCTCCATAGGGCGACTGACCGACGACTGGCTCGAACTCCGCGCAGACGCTTGTGACTGATGACCGTAAGTCGACACAGGAGCTGGTGCCGATGGGTCATACAGCGATGGCGTGCGCGTTGTCGGCATCCGTCGTGGAAAGTCCGGGTCAAAGTCCATTATAGAATGCGATGGGGGTGGTGGTGGCGGTGCCATTGGAGGCATCTCAGCCACTCTTGTAGGATTTGCCATGATCATGACAGAGTCGTGTGTCAGGACTGGGGATCTCTGCGGAGTCGCAAGCCCCTGTCCATGTCCAGGAGCGACCTCGTATGGATAAGCGGTGCGCGCACCAGCTCCGTTCCACACATTCCCATTGGAAGGCTTCATCTTGGCCTTCTCGATCTGCATCGGCTCGGCGTTCGTGACGGATATGCCGCCGTGCAGAGGTGGGAAGTCCGACGTACTCGGCTCAACAGGGACGCCAGGTGAGGGATGATATGGCACATTGTTGGCCGCCCAGTCTGGTCGCTGAGGGAGAGGGTGCTGGCCTGGGAGTGGTGGTTGTATGTGGATGGACGAAGCTCGCCGGGAGGACTGCGACGAGGTAGTCGACGCTGGACTCTGACGACCATTGCGCCGTGGCTCCGGTGCTGCAGGACGCGGCGCGTTGAAGCTGCCACGACTTTTGGCCGCCTTTTGACGGAAGGCATACGCTGCTTGCTGGCCTGTGGGGTACATAGCTCCGAGGCGGACGCTGCTGGCTGCACTTCTAGTGCTGGTGGTCGATCCACGGGAGTGAGGGCGTGAGTGGACATCCTGGTATGACCTGGAAGAGATCGATGAGGATGTCGAGCTCAAAGGATCCAGACCTGGTCGGATCGGTGTAGGCTGAACAAGCGTCGGCAGCTGCTGCGGCACTTGTTGATGCTGCTGCTGGGGGAAACCCATGCTTGGTGTGTACGGCATACCTTGCGGAATCATGGGCATCATGCTTGGGGGCTGGGCCATGCCCATCTCTGGAGGGTACCAGCCTTGATTAGGCATCATTGGCATTTGGCCATATGCAGGCCCCATCGGCTGCTGCCCCATCCCGGCTCCCATAGGTGGCTGCCATTGTTGAGGGTAGCCACCGCCCATAGGCATCTGGGTGTTGTACTGGCCCGGGTTATACCCAGTGTAGCCTTGCGGTGGTTCGTAACCCATGCCCTGCGCATAGCCCTGGTACTGCGGGTTCTGCATCGCAGCATAGCCGTAAGGTTGCTGACCGCCTGCACTCGGCGGTCCACCGCTTCCTGGGTGGTACAGAGACGGGTAGACAAACTCAAACTCTGGGGGATACCGCCTTGGCACGGGATCCATCTCATCGTCATCGTCACCGCCGTAGCGCGACTGTCTTCGTGAGCGTGGTTGACTCGCCGAGTGGGAAGCGGAGACGGCCGACACGCTGTCGTCATCACGCAAGTCGTCGTCCCCGATGATCCTCTTCCTGGCGAGGGCGTAAGCTAACGTCCTCTCCTCCAGCGTCCGTCCGCGGTGACCTGATGACTCCGTTCCGTCGTCGCCTGATACAGAAGTCCCTCGAGACACCCCATCCTCATCATTCACACTTGGGGCTTCACGGCGCATAACTTTGAACTGCGCAGGAGGTGCTGACGCCTCTGGCACGAGGTTCGCAACTTTCAGCTTAGCACTGGAGTTAGCAGACAGTCCGCAATTCAGGAGACCCACGATCGTGGATCCAACGTCCCAAACACTCCCACCACCATGGACCCGGCATCTACACCAGGTGCTGCACGCATACCGTACCACTCCGCGAGTTTGTACGTCAGCATGCGCTGGTACTTGCTGGTGGCGGCGACGTCTATGCGTTTTGACGGGTTGAGTGACTCCAGCAGCATGACAGAAGTCGTTGACGAGGTCGGCGAAGGCGACACCCGCGACGTGTGTTCTCCGCGCGAAACACGACCGATGAAGGCTTCAAACTCCTTGCCCAGCATCAACACGAACATGCGGTCCTTGGCAGCCAGAGCCTTCTTCAGCTCCTCTTCTGATGGTAGAGATCCGAATCCCAGCTCCGCCTTTGGAGTCGGGACAGCGAGTGGTGCTCCAGGCAATGGCAGACTCGTGTTCGACATTGTTGGCGGGATTGGTGACAGTGAGCTGATAGACGGAGGGATGGAGCCGACGGTCGAAGGCGGTGATGTTGGGCTGTGCGTTAGCTCGGTTCGTCTTGCAACCGCCCGCAGCTGCGGATAGGGCCCGGTGACGAGACCTACCCATTTGACACTGTCAACGCCGGGCTCGGTGACCGGCTGGGGCCAGGCATGTCATCTGCCTCTGCGTCGTCGATCACCCGGCGTTCCTCGTCACCGTTGCCTCTGGCGATGTCCGCTAACGTGTGGGCAGGCGCACTGCCAGAGCCTGCCTCTCCCATCTCTCGCTGAACAGGCGCACCGCTTCCCAGCCCGCTCTGGTCGAGGGCAAGACTCAGCGGGTTCTGCAACGGTACAGAGGTGATTCTTGGTGTGAGGAGATGAGGAGGAGGCGACACGCTCTGTCCCGGCACTGTTGTGGAACAATGAATAAGGGCATGTAGTGGGCAGAAGCCGGAGTGGGGTTCGAGTGACAGCCAGCGAGGTGTGCAATGGGGAAGAGTCGTGTGTGCGAGGGAAGGATGGTCCGTCGAGAAAGGGAATCGAAGGAGGACAGGAAGAGGGAGTATTGACGACGACATGAGGAAAGCGGTGAGGTCAGCTCGTCTACTAGAATGGTGCCTATGACTCGTAGCTCGTACACACCTGTATGCGCCGCTGGCGCTTGTACCGACATGCTGGGACAGGCGGAGCTGGGCAGCCGCAGCAGACTACCTGTAGATGATGTTAATGAGAGAAGATTCTGTTCCAGAGGGAGGAAGAATGTGTCCAAGCGTCACGGCGCCGGGGCGTCGGGTCGTCGCAGCTCCAGATGATGGAACGCCGTCGCGAGAGTGACGTGCGCGTTTGTGCTACGCGTTGTCCTCGCGTGTCAAGTTGCGATGCACATGCAGTTGTTTGCTGCCAGAGTGTGGTGCGGGGGGATTGGAACGTGATGATGTGTAAGAGGAAAGTAGTGTGCAAGCCAGAGAGAGAGATAGAGTGGTTGCTGCGAAGAGGGTGAGTGGTAACGATGACCGGCGAGACAAGTGCAAGTGAATGAAGTAAGAGCGACTGCGGCAATGTCCCTTGTCGGACCATTGCTTGGCGGGCCATGCGGCGTGGCACCGCACCAGGAGGGGCAGCATCAATCAGCAGCGCAGCCCAGCGCCATAGAGCCTTAATTCTCCCAATTCATTACCATCATCGACGTCGGCGATGAGGTTTCATGCATACAGGATGACAGTCTGGCATCATGGTCAGTAATCAAGCACTCTGGCCTTGACATTCGCTTCACTTTCAGCGGAGCACTCGGACCGCTCTTTGTGGCTCGCTCAGGCTGTAGAGGCTTAGTGTAGATGCAGATCCACCCGACCAGCGCCTCGCAGAGCATGCGTGAGGACATCCTCACGGCTTCATTGCTAGTAGAGCAGCCACCACACAGCCACTCGGTGAATCATACATATGGGGTTCCTCGCAGTTCACTAACTACGACTCGACCCCATCCAGAGCCTGTCTCTACATCCCATTACAAAACATGCCGCGGGGACCCTCACGACACCGGCATCGAGACTGTACGCCCAAAGGTCCTGCGAGTGAACCTGGCTGGGCCAGACATGTTCTCCTTGTCTGCTTGACTCTGGCGACGGGTCTTGACGCCTCCGGCAATGCCTGCTGCCATGGAAGTAGCAGCCAGACGAGGTTTGGCGAGCGCTGGGGGGCGTGGCACAGACACGCCGGCGCCTGACCGAGGTACAGAGTTGGAGCGCGTACGATTCTTGCACTCTCCTAATGGGATGGGCGAGGACTGGGTCTTGCCTAATGCCCTGGATCCAGTGGGGATGACCACTTCGACCTTGTCGCCGGGTGCGAACAGGTTGCCCATGCCAGGACGGGCTGGTACAGGTGTTGTCGGGGGTGGCAGTCTAGTCTTCTTATGAATCGATGCAGTTTGCGAACGCGCACTTGAACGCCCGCGCTTGCTGGGAGATACAGGGGTAGGAGGGCAGACAGGCGTCTTGACAGGCGACTTGCTCGGGGATGATTGGGGCAGGGGAGTGAGCGGGGATGATGTGGAAGAAGAGTATGGTGACGATGATTGCTGGGATTGCTGGGAGGCTGGGGGTGTAGGCAGTTGCCACGGCTCCTCCGCTTTCTTGCCTTTGTTGCTAGTCTTGGCGACCGACGTATGCACAACCTCTCCATCCAGGTTGGTCTGCCTCTCCCAATCTTGCGGGCGAACCCTCTTCCAGTCCTCCTCCAGCTGCTCGACCCACCTATCCGTCTCCCCTTCGACGTGATAGTCAATGATGTCTTCCCACTCCTTGGTGGGCGAGGTAGCGTTCACAAAGACGACGATCCCCTTGCGATCACGCACAACAGTTGCAAAGTCTTTGATTAGCCGCTTCAGACCATGGACCTTGAGCGACGTGCCCATGACGAGCAAGACGTCGGGTCGACGCCGCATGTCGAACGACTGCAACTCGGCGATCTGGTCTCCGAGGGGATGCGGCTCATCGTAAAGTACGATGGACGGTCGAAGGCATCCAATTGAAGTGGCACGAGCGGACCTCGATAGCCGATGTTCACCTGGCTGTCAGCGACACCAAAGCTTACACGGGTAACGTACATCGCTCTCTGCATGCTGGGCAGTCCGGCGCTTCTCCTTCGCGGAACATGTTGACCCACTCCATGCGCGCCTCATAATCCGTGTAGCAGAGCACACAACGCACACGGCCCAGGTCTCCATGCAGCTCGACGTTGCGTGTGCCAATCTTCTTCAGCCCAGACCCGCGCCCACCGCTCTCGATGCCAAGACGACGCTCAAGACCATCCACGTTCTGTGTATAACTGCGCAGGAGCTTTCCCTTGTGCTCCAGCCGGCGGATGAAGTGATGTGTGCGTGTAGGTTGAGCCTTCTGGCAGGCCAGAGACAGCTCGGCAATGAAAGTGTAGAAGATGGACTGTGTCTCAGGATTGGCAAACAAACCGGATGAGAACAGCTCCTTTCCAGAAACAAAGGCATCGGGATACCGCGCCTTGACAAGCGAGTACAGACCGTCTGCCGAGCGGAAGTCCTGGTAGTCAGTACGCGGAGAAGTGAAAGCAGTATGCGTATGAAGCCTCCAGATGCACTCACCGGAATCCCACTGGAGCAGCTGATCCCGGCGCCGCTGACTACAACGACCTTTCTTGCCTTAGCAACGCGGACATTGACCTCGGACAACGTTCGTCGTTCTGAGAAGCCGGCAATGTCCTTGGAGGACAGGATCGTGTCGAGGGGAAGGCGGGTGATAGGCATACTGTGCGAGTTTCGAATGGATGGTACCTCTAGGGGAATGCACGCAAGGTCGGTTTCCAGATGCGAGGCAAGCGCAGCCTATGCCGTCCAGTTGCCTTCGTCACTCCGCCGATTTCGACCAGGTTACGCTCCTGATGCTCAAAGACAGGGATGGGGAGGTATGCGTGCGATGGGTAGGGCTGATACGAACGTTGGTGAGCCGTACGAAGCGATGGATGGTATCTTTGGGACGACTAGGAAGTGGAAGATGGGCTGAGATGATATGGCGGAGTTAGTCAAGCAAAGGCTGAATGGTTTGTTGATCAAAAGTCAGACGCGTCCAGCCGGTTCAGGGTCCGCCAACCACCACCACCATCACCTGTGCCACCACCGAAGTTGCCTGCAGCATCCCATCAGGCTGCTGCCAGATACTTCTAACAGTGCATGCCAGTAACATCTTGGACTGCAGGCAATGCACACGCCTGCCGTGTTCGTAGTGGCTCCTTGACAACATCACATCGGCATCTGCAACATAGCACAGGAATATACAACGTGTACATGCTACTATCTATACACACAGTTTATGAGCACATCGCCTCACCTGCTCAGGCAAACTCCATGGGATCCCAGTCGCCTTCTTGCGCGCCATCTCCATCTCCAGCTCCCTGCCCGTCTCCCTCCACCAACGGCCCGAGACTGATAATGCGTTGCTTCTCTCTGGCGACCTCATCGAGGAACTGGACTTCGCGATCATATGTCTCTGTGATCCTGAACCCAGACGATTTGGCCAAGTACTCTTTGTCTGCAAAGTCAGCTTTGGCCCACCATGCCGTATCCATCTACTTACCCATGGTCTTGCGGCGGCCTAAGATGCACTCTGTCATGCGTTCAGGATTGGCCTTGTTCTCGCGATGGCCCTTCTTCTTGAGCTGCCTCACGTTACGGCCAGGGAAGTACGCCTTCATCAGTGTATAGTTCTCGCCAGTTTCGCGAAGCACCTGTGAAGGCATCAGCATAGCCTCCTCCTCAGACTCACCTCGAAGAACAGCTCGGTCTCTTCAGGCGTCCACCGTTCGTTCGAGACTTTCTTGCCCCAAGTCGAGTAGTTGATGAACTGAGTCTCGTTGTCGATGACTTCAACTTGCCTGTCATCGTCACCTTCGAGAATGCGACGTCGGTTCTCTTCGTTACGCCGTTGCAGCGCCATGCCAGCGCCTTCGGTATTCTCGACCCAGTTGCCCTCGTCGTCGAGATATCCACCGCCGTACTCCTTCGCCACCAAACCCGAGAAATCGTCGGCGTCATCCCCATCCGCCTCCACTGGTAGTTGAAAGTCGTCCAACTCCTCGCCGACTTCCTCGTCGTCGTCGTAGTTCGTCTTTGCGATTCCCAGGCCCTCAATGTCCTCCTCATCCTCGCCAGCGGGGTATGCAGTGCCATTTTCTGCCTCTGCATCTACCTCTGCCTCGGGGGCTGGCTCAAAATTGATAGGAGCAACTCGTTCTGCCGCCCGAGGAGAGCCAGGCGGAGTAAGACGATCGGGTACCGGCTCATACTCCTCTTCCGAGTCGATTGAGTCATCCGACACTACGTCGTTAGGGTCTTCCCCTGCACGTTCAGCAGCTTGACGACGCTGTGCGCGTGCAATGTTCTTGAGCTCTCGCGCCTTGCGACGCACAACCTGCAGTCGACGCCAGTTGGCCTCGGCACGCAGTGCGCGTTCGCGCAACTTCCGCTCCTCCTCAGCGCGTTGAAACTGGTGGAGCTTGATCGTGCGAGCTGACACGCGGCCCTCCGAGATCGTCGCCAGATCGCTGAGTTTGGCGACAGCGGGGTTGAACTCAAAGTCTCCTACTCGCCCGTCCTCCTGAACGCCGTCGAGCTCAGGATGTGACAAACTGAAGTTCCGTGGTGTTGCGGAAGGGCGACGCGATGCCGACTTTGCTCTGCGAGAGCGAGCTGCAATGCCCTCCAGACCAGTTGGTTCCGGAAGACCATCATCGTCGACCTCGTCGAGCTCGACAGATTCAGAGTCCGTTCGCCCCGGAGTGAGACGTCGCCTCTTCGTAGGTGCCGGGCGGGCATCGAGATCGACAGCCTTTCGGGTCCGGCGCTTTCTTCGGGGTCCTGGGGTGCCGGCTGCACTTTCCGGCTGTATGGTAGCCACCAGCGCAGCCGCCAAGGTTGCAGCATCGGCGGTACCGTTGGGTAACGGAGCCACTACCGGGGGTATAGCAGAAACGACTGGAGGAACATCCGGAGCGGGCGAAGAGTCGGCAGGCGGCGAATCGCGGACTGCGGACACGGGTGGAGGGATGTCCTCGAGGGGAGCGGCTTCCACAGCCGGTGGGGCGGATGTGACATCGTCCACACGCACCTCCTCATCATCGCGTGTGGATGCAACTGAAGCAGTGCCACCCCTCCGACGATGGTGTATCGGCCTGGGAGAGCTTGGGTCTGTGGGTCCTGCAGACGCTGCGGCGAGAAGCAGCGCCTTGGGCTTCTTCTGTGCTGGCTGACGCGTTGGTGTGAAGCGAGGCTTTGGCGGCCGCCCAGATCCACCTTGGGCGATCGGTGCAGGCGCTTTGATAGAGCCAGCGGCCGCAGTCGTTGCGCCCTCGCTCTCACGTTCACGTAACGGAGTCTCAGTGCTCCGTTGCGGCGATGCTGCCACGGCAGACGGCTCATCGTGGATGGGCTTGGGCTGGGATGCTGGTGGCTCCTCCTCAACTCTGGCTATAGGTGCCGGCGGCTTGGGTTGTGAGGCTGGAATATCAGAATCAGCTCCTAAGGGCTGTTGTTGCGAGATTATCGGTTTCGGCTGCGACGGAGGGACTGCGATCGGTTGGTCTCGTGATGCAGGTTTTGGCGACGGAGGCGCTCCAGGAGTAGCAAGCTGCTGCGTCGTAGGCTTCTGCGATGGCTGGGATTTCAGAGCGATGGTCGACTCCTCTGCTAATGGCTTCTGCTGCGTCTGGCTCGGCCCGGCTTGGGATGAAGGCGCTGCTGCTTGCGAGGAAGCCCCAGGCCGTGGCCCCGGCCGGCGCACCGGCTTGACCGGCTTGAAGTTGCCCTTCCCAGCTTAACGTCAGCCCGACTGCATCCATCGTCACTCACGGAGACGGAGGGCCATGGCCTGCTGGGATGGAGATGGTGCTCCAACTTAGGTCGAGAGGGACGTCGGTATGTTCAGCTGAATCTTGGAATCACAATTCCTTGCATCAACACACCGGGACGGTGGCAAAATTACCACATGGCATGATGCCACACACCCAAATCGCCGAGGCCTCCGACTCCTCTGGGTGTGGGTGGGTGTAGGCGACCTATGACAGCGAGCGCAATACCGATACTCTCCTCGTCGATAACAACGATGCGCGCCGCTATCCGACCTCTGAGTGCTGCACCACGACTCGCGCTTGCCGCGCGTCGCGCCGCGTCGTCCGTGACCACACCCCCCCACGAGCACCACTCGCCAGCGGCTATCCCCCCGCCCCCACCTCCCGGAGTCGAAGTCGACCCTCAGCGTACGTATCGATACCGGCACTGGAGATGGGGATAAGCGCACGCTCGGGAAGGATGCAGAGTGGGACGTAGGCGCGTCGGAGGTGGCCTCTGATGGTGTGCTGCTTTGCGGAACTCTTGAGGCGATGTGTACTGGCCATTACGGGGCTAGGTTGCGCTGCATCGCATACCAGCACTATTCGCTTCAGTTCCTGCTCCGAGTCCTCCGCAGCTCGACAGAACGCAACGCCAGACCTCTGCTGACGCCAGTCCACGGCTACCCTCAACTTGCCGAGGTCTCTCTCCAAGAACGCTCGCCATGGGGATGGTGGGACCGACAGGAGCGCAAGAACTTCGATGAGGTTGTTCACGAGGAGGAGGACCGATTGGGCATGTGGGGTCCTGATGTCCACAGGGTCGGTGGAGCCAAGGCTCTTGGAGCCCTTGCTATCGCTGCCGTCGGCATCTACGTCTTCGGCCAGTTCATCAAGGCCAACGAGGTGCCGCTGCCCGCTGCCCGCAGGACGTACCCCTACAACGGACTGGAGAAGGCCCTCGGCGGCATTGGAGCGCGCAAGGAGGAGGACGACGTTGAGGAGTAGGCTGTATAAAGGCATACATATGCAAAATGCTAGACTTTACAAGTCATCGGCAGCATCTGACGCAGCTGCGCTACTCTCTGCTGTTGCCTTTCGCGAGGGCTTCTTGCGCTTCGGTGCCGGTTTCCGTCGTTTGGGCTTCGGATCAAGCCCAGCGTCTTCATCGTCAGACGCGGGGGCTGAAACGTTCGCCTTGCTCCTGCTCCGCTTCACCACTCCCTTTGGGTTGTCCAGGTCGACACCACTGAGCATCTCACCGAGCCCCGTCGGCTGCTGACCTTGGGCTCGAGCCTCTGCCTCCCTGTACTCCTTGATGACGGACAGCAGTCGTTTGCTGACGTTGGCGGTGGTCCTACGTCGCGGGGCAAAGTTGGTGCCCGCGGCTGCATTGTGATCGAAGAATGGTAGCAGTGTGCTTTGCCGCGGGATGCCGCCTCGGCCGCGCTGGGCAATGCGCTGCACGATAGGCGTTAGTTCGTCATCGACCTTTGTGATCGACCACGACAGCTCCTCATGCAGGTAGCTGGGAGTCAGTCAGACTACTGATTAGTGACTTACGTTCTAAGAGCAGCAAGGCGTGGGAAACCCCAATGGAAGGGCTCCTCACTCTCGTCAGTCGTCGGATGGAGGTACGCCTCGCGCACGAAGGGGTTCAGCCAATCCGTCGTAAGGAACAGAGAACCGGAGAAGCGTTTTTGCTGCTGTCAATAACAGGCGGATCGTTACGCTCACAAATCGACGCTTCCACTGAGTATCTGCCTCAACAGGCAGGTCCTGCCCTCTCTGGACCTTCATCCACCACTCCTTGAACCGCTCCAATCCATCGGAGCCAGGAAAGTTGGCCATCAACTCAAGGGCCATTACGGGTCCTATGCCAGGAAGACCGATGGTGTAGTCTGACCCCAAGAGATAGGACAATGAGATCAAGCGATCACGGGTGAGGCTGAGCTCACGTTCGATATCGGTCGCGGCAAAGACTTCGGCATACTTTGCTTCATTGAAGATGTTCTTGAAGCAATGCGTCCCACCGAAGAGGAACACGTCCGAGTCATCCGTAATGATACCGTCGACCAGATCAAGTTCCGCCAGCTTGGCACACTGTGCCTCGGCTTCCATCGGCGCCGTGATGTACGGTATTCCGAAGTGTTTTAGGAGCGTCTGAACTTGCACCACCATGGAGTGGGTGATCTCGTCCGAGTCGCGCAGTGCCACCTTGGTATGTTGATTGAGGATACGGATCTCATCGTCGATCTCCGTTCTGACTTCGTTCAAGTCTCGATTTGTGATCTGCGCGATAAACCGCGCATAGTCATCTTCCTCTTGTTCCATTTCTGCTGCGTTCATCTCCCCATCTGATACGAGCCCGGGATCGATGTCCTGCATGGAGGAATCACCCGTCTCGGCTCCTTTACCGGCAGGCGTGGGAGACCGAGACCATGGAATGGCGTCTTCATCCTCCGACTCGGAGTTGTACGCAGTGCGCCCCGCCGAGATTGTGTTCTGTTGAGTTTCGTCAAGGCGGGTTTCATCGAAGGCGTCTTCGGTAGTCTCAGCCTCGCCCAGGGTGGTTTGGTCCGGTTCAGTAGCCTCGTCCAGGGTGGCCTCGTCTATTACCGAATCAAACTCGACCTGGTCCGTGTGACTCCTCTCCGGAGAGGGGGATGTAGACGGAATGGGTATGGTTACCGGCTCTTCCATGGCGGTTGTGGGGCGTGGTTCGGGCGATGGCGAGGGAGCGCCAGCAAAGCGAGGCGGCGAGAATTCATCAATAAACTGAGGTTCCAATGATAACGACAGCGAACGAGAGGTCGCCCGCTGTGGTATAGGAGACTCTGCATCCCGAAGGATTGAAGGTGAGACTTCCACTTGTCGATAGGCGTTCTCTGCGACGGATGGCTGGATGTCTAGAGAAGGGGCACTGCTTGCAGATTTAGGGGCAGACGAGCTGAGTATCGATGTAAGATCTGACGAGACATCATGTTGTTTGAAAACCGGTTGCCGTGTCCCACTAGTCCCCATTGGAGGTTTGCGCGCTCGCGACCCAAACGCAGCCATGATTGACTGTGCGGAACCCGTTTCTTCACCGCGCGTTCTCGTCTGCTCCGTTCTGGGAGAGGGTTCATTCACTTTTGCTGGAGCGGTAGTGATGTCTCGCTCAGATGGGAGCTGCGGTGAGGTCTGCTTGACGATCGCGAATTCCTCATCATCACTCTCTTCAATGACGATAGGGTCATGCGGTGTTGCGGAGCCAGACGGCGCCAAGGACACCTCCTCAAATTCGTCCGAGTCGCTCTCACTCGGCGACTGGGAGGGCTTCCGCCTCGACAGAGCTAGAGCACGTGCCAGTGCCGGATCTGCCACTTCCTCATCTGAGCCCAGCTCTTCCTGCTGCAGCGCCAAAGCCAGAGCTTCGTCATGAGCTGTTGGTATTATGTCGAGCTCGATATCATCCTCAGCTTCCTCGAAGAGTGGCTGAGCTCCTTTCTTCGGAGCCGGGCCAAACGACTTTGCGGGTATGTCCAATGTCCTTGCAGGTGCCGCTGGGGCGTAACGTTTCGCAATGGCTTCCAAGATCTCTCGCCGGCGATGTTGCCTCAGGTCTTCATCCACGGGAACGACTCTGCCAATGAGCTAGTTCTCCAAACCCCACGTACTCTTGCAGATCATCGCTGAAGTCGTCGTCCGAGTCGCCCACGACGACCTGCTCCACTTTAGGCTTTGTTTCGGGCTCGAGTTCGATGGGCTTCTCCTGAGTGCCTTCACGGATTCCCAAAGCCCATCCACCTCCCTCTTCCTCTGTGCGCTTCACAAGTAGATACTGTCTATTGCGTTCAGATGCAACGCGGACAGGGATAGTAAGATGCGCTTTGCCGACCATATCTGTGACCGTCAAGAGCTTCTGTGTCAGATCGTTGCGCTGAGACAGATTCCTGATCTGCTCTTTCGAGAAGTCAAGCGCTGTCGGAGCCCGGGATAGCATGTCTGTCAGACGCTTGCCACTTGGCTGTCGAGAGCGGACACGGAGATCTCCAATGATCTCGTATTGAACCTCAGTCGGAAGAGCGCGGAACTCAGGCGATTCGACATCGATATCCTCGGGCGCGACCTCATCGATGAATTGCTGAAGCTCTGCCTCGGTGGCAAGACGAGCGTCCGGTCTGGCTTCGGTCGAGTAGTTCGGCATCTCCACCGCAGGCAGCTGATATCTGTCGTACTTCTTGAAGCGCTGCCGCCGCTGTTCTGGGGTCTCCGCTATCGACGAATGCGACACATTCGCGGACGCATCTGTAGACGCGGCTGTTGACGTGCCTGCAGTCGGACGAGAAGCAGCTGGCGGCGGAGCTCGTCCCTCCAGCTCATCGAGGTAGACAGCGTCCGCGCGGATCTGTTCTCCAACCTCGTCGTCCATCAATTTGGTAGCCCGCTCCGCTGCTCTGGCTTCACGCCGAGCCTCGGCTTCCTGCGCCAGCCGGACGGCCTCTCTGCGCATCTGCGCAGCCAGGAGTTTCTCCGCCATCTTTGCATGGTTCTGTTGAGCTCCAGCTTTGCGACGCTTTCGCTCAGCCTCTCGTTAGCACCGCCGGTCTAGAGTTCGTACGATAGTGCTCCGCTTCAAAGCCGGTGCTCCGCCGTCGAAGACGAAGACCGGTTTGATCCCATGGAACAGCAGCCGGTTTATTCGTCTCAAGAAACCTGGAGTCAGACTTGTGGGCGCTGAGGCTCATAAGAGACTTACCAAGAATATGTGCGTTGACCAACACCCTTCCGTCCTTATCACGCATGGTAGATTGAAACTGGCGGTCAGCCCAGCACAACAACGACCCGTACTTGGTACAACCAGATGGACGAGTCGATGGCCAGCCTCTTGCCTTCCAAGCTCTCGATCTGAACCGGTCGCGCGACCGGGTTGAGCAGAGACCATAGTCCTTTGACTCCCATGGCGCGGGATGCGAGCTATGGGAGTCGCGACACGTCTAAGGATCAGTCGACGATCGTGTGGATAAAGGCAGTAACGAATGTGGAGGTAGCTGAAATAACTGCTCCCTATGACGACAGTGGAGGTGTCCAGTCACCTCCTCTTTGCCGCCAGCCAACGCCTGGATCAGTGCTCAACAGACGGCCAACTCGGCCTCTAGTATAGCATGCAGACCATGTTGCCGGCTTTATCAGCTTCACCCGTCTTTGTCTGAAGCATGCTCTACATGCATTCGATGGTAGGCCGGGTGTTGGATTGATCCCAAGCGGAGGTCCCACCATCTCCGTTGCCACCGGCGTTGAACGCGCCGGGTCATGACATCGTTTTGGCTCAGTGCAACGGCGGTTGACTGATGGCGTCCAACATTACACGATGACACCGCCTGTGGTACATCCCCCAGGCTCTACTGCACCCGAGCTCCTCGAGTTCAACACCGACTGGTTCATGGGCACCTGGTCCGTCATATGGAGCACGCTGCCTATGTGGAAGGTGCGCCTCAGAGTCTCGTGTATCCGCCACTCTTGCCGTCCTCTGCCCTGCACTGTCTGACACCAGTCCAAGAAAGGTTCAACTTACCCCGTTCTTCTAACGTCCAGATGTGACCATAACCTACACAACACGAGAGGGTATCCCTACATCCTCATCGTTTGCTTCAGATGTAGCTTATCGCGCTAGTTCGAGCTCCGGGTCCTTCAGCCACGTGAGAGGAGTGGAATCTCTCGCTAAGAGCGCGAACAAGGCTACCTTCGACTGGCGTGGAAATGGCCTTCTATGGCTTGTCAGCTCGCATTGGGAGGTAATTGGCGTTGGCAGGTGGGAAGGGTATGAATGGGCTGTGACCTGTGAGTCCGAGACACCCGCACACTCCTAATCGCAGCTTTCTCGAAGACAGTCTTCACGCCTGCAGGATTAGACCTGTACGTCCGCGCCTTGGACGATGCGCCTGTAAACGAGGCGGCCAGAAGGGAAATTGTCGACCACATAGTCCCAGCTGTACTTCGGGTCGACGACCTTCGAGCACTGGCAGAGAGCGGTTTCACGGTGCCTTGAGTTAGGGTGTGTATGAACGACACTGGCATGAGAGTATATCGGACGTTATTCTTTTGTACGTTAGAACTGAGAGTGGCTGTTAAGCAAACATGTATTGTACGAGCTACATGAGGGCACAGACACCCGCCGTTGACAGGCGCCGCACTAACCATTATACTGGAAACCTTGTCCAAATCCTTGTCCGTAGCCTTGGCCACCGATGTAGGGCATGCCCATGTTACCCATTCCCAGTGCCAGCTGACCCATCTGTTGCTGTTGTTGTTGCTGTGCCAAGACCCACTCATCCTCCTGTTGTTGTTGTTGAAACCTAGGTGACTGGGAGCCACGGGAGCCGTGGCTTCCTTGCGAAGGATTTGGCGACAGCCCCTGGTTTGGCGACAGATGGGTCTGTGGCAAGTTTGGAGAGAGACCTTGAGGCATAGTCGGTGAGCGACCTTGCGACAGGTTGGGCGACCGGCCTGGTGGCAGATTGGGCGAAATGCCTTGTGGCATATCGTTAGGCGACAGTTGTGAGAGGTTGTGACTCTGGTTGAAGGCGGCTTGCGGTTGCATGGCCATCATCTGGGCCAACTGCATTTGTTGCATTTGAGCCATCATGTCGAGACCAGCCATGTTTGGCATGCCCATCATGCCCATGGTGGGCATACCTGTTCCCATGCCCGGTTGTGGCACCATTTGACTCATCTGAGCCATTTGCGGATACATCCTCTCTTGTTGCTGCATCATGGCGAAGTTGTGGCCGTGCCCCTGCATCATACTCCACGGCCCATCCGAGCCCGGCCCCATGTTGCCCATTCCCATATTCATGTTGTTCATTGCGTTCATGTTGTTCATAGCGTTCATGTTGTTCATGTAGTTCATGGCGTTCGCGTTGTTCATGGCGTTCATGTTGTTCATATAGTTGCCCGCGTTCATGTTCATGTTGTTCATATAGTGGCCGGCATTCATGTTCATGTTGCCCATTCCCATGTTGTTCGCTCCCGTGTTCATATTTCCACTTGGTTGATGCTGGCCTCTGGCAATGCCATTTCTCGGCGCTGGTGATCTGGCATCGTTGCGCCTGGCATTGCGGCGCTGCGGAGACTTCGGCCTCAGCGCATCGATCTCTTCATGGAATGGCACCACGGGTTTGCCTTCCTCCTTCTGGGGGAGGAGCGAGGCATACTCTGCGCTGCTGAATAGCACAGCATCGTCGCTCGCCCCCAATGATTCAAGCGTGGGCGGCGGAGGGGGAGAAGGACGAGGGGCAGGGGATAGACGGGACGATGACGCCGATATTGGATGAAGGCTTGGACCATCAGGCGCTCCAGGTGCAACTGTGGCGGTGACCCAACCACGACGGGCACGACTGGCGTCACCAAAAATCTCCAACCGCCTCGCTCCGAGGCAAAAGTTCTCGATCAGCGTATAGAGATACGGTGGGAGGCGGCTAACACCTTCTTCCTCTGGGATGTCAGCTTTGCCTCAATATCAACCCTACCCTCTTCCCATACGATAACGTCAGTGTCCACGTTGCAATGGACGAAGTGAGAGTCTGTGCTTCGCCTCACTGTTCCCCTTATCCCCATAAGGCAGTGCTCCTTCTGGCTCGCAAAGATTCCCTGGCTCGCACCTCCAGGATTGTCGATGGCCCGCTTGTTCGTCTTGACCCACACAATATCTTCGGCCCTCCTGAAGCCCCACTTGGCGAGGCACTCACGCCCCCGCTCAAGTCCTTCGCCATCTGCTGCTCCAACCCACAGGAAGACAAAGCCCGGATCTGCAGAGAGTTGGCGAATAGGCAGAGCTGCAGTTTCCCCCCAAGGTCCAGGGTGGATCAGGATGACATCAAAGCGGTGAGGCGACAAGTGTTGTTGCAAGGATGATGGTGAGCTGGTAGAGAGAGGCAGAATGAGAGGTGGATGAGATGCAGCATCCACTGCACTGCGCTTGAGATCCATCAATCGCCGTAGAGTGGGGAATCTGTATCAGCGTGGTCGAGTGAGAGTATCTCACTCCTCGCATATCTCTTCTGAACTCGCCCCGAGGACGTAGTTACTTGGCCAGTCTCCTGATACTCCATACCACGCTGCATAGTCGTTGCGAATAGCCTCCTCAGCTGGAACATAGTTCGCCACATTGCGCTTGGACGGCGTGAGAGTGGGAGGGTGCGTGGTCTCCGTGGTGGAACTGCAGGTCCCGGTATCGGTAGAGTCGGTCGAGTCGTGAGAATGTTGGGGTCTCGATTGCGCGGGGCGCTCTGCAGACACTTCAGAGTGGCGCAGAGAGGGTGCGTTAAACTGGTAAGCACCAGCGGTACCAGCTCGAGAGCTCGAAGCCACTGAAGATGTCCGGCCATGGCTGCTATCCCGGCGCGATGACGGACCCTCGGAGGCCCCCAGTAACGGTGGTGCAGAGTAGCCAGATGCGTTGATGTTGCGGCGTCGGCACTCCTGTCTCTCCAATACCGAGGATAGGTAGCGCCTGTGATCCACCAGCTGTTCGACTAATGCCATTGTGGATGGTGGGAGAGGACAACAGTAACCGGAGTGTCGTAGTACAGCTGAAACATGAGACGCGGGTGGCGTCACGATATACGCGGCACCCGGATATACGCGGTTCCACCAACGACGCTTCCCATACTCACAACATGAAGTTCGTGTAACATCGAAGGAACATTGACAAACATCTCTACACTGACAACTATACGGGCTGGGGTATCTACTGAGCTGCACCTGGCTGCGGCTGGGATTGCTGAGGACTGGAAATGAGACCAGGTAATCCTCCCATTCCGGCGTTGTTCAACTGTTCAGTGTCGAACTTAATGTTGAACATTGACGCCCAGATCTGAGGAAGAGCAAGGGGCTCAGTTGTAAACGGCGATGTCATGCCAGACTCTGGCTGCGCCAGAGTCCAAGGTTGCAAGAATGGGCGAGGACTGCCACTCCCTTCGTGCGGCGAGAGGACGTTGTCCTGGCCATTGCCCACTCCGCGCAACATGCGGCCAATGGGGTCGTGAGACTGATCGGCAGTCGTGTAGTCGGACGGAATGCTCGGCACCGACGGGTCGATGGAGAAGTTGGGGAAGACCGGAACAGTATTGCTGGGATGGGACAGACCGTTGTCGACAGGGCCAGTGCTCTGCTTGACGGCAGCATGTGCTAGGTTCTCCAGACGATGCAAACCGCTGCAGAGGTCGCTCTGGACTGGATGGGAGATGCTCCAGTTGCTGCTGCGATTCTCGAATATCGTAATGGCGGAGCGCAAGTCTGCGAGGCAGCGCTCTGCAATATGTGTTCCTGGCTCTCTGATGGCAAGGAAGGCGCTGACCGTGCCCGCGTGGAACGCTCGGTAGGACATGGTCCACCACGACCAAACGATACTGCTTTTCGTGCGAGCCATGGCAGCGTATGCCCTCAGAATGATGTGAGCGGCTTGTCCACAGAGTAGCGAGGACTCGGGATAGGCCGCTGGGTCGGCTCGCAAATAAGGGCGGTGCAGGATCAGCCTGACTGGTCAGCTAAACGCAAATCGAAGAAACATACACTAGGATGAACGTCTTGACGGTCAGGGCCAGCGTCTGATTGATGCGTCGACGACTGCGCTTGGATAATCGACTCAAGTCATGATCGTCGGGGTCGAATCTCATACCCTCTGGAAGATGGGCATACCAGTCAAAGATATCGCGTCCCAAACGGATAGCATCCTCGTAACTGTTGCCGACGGTAGAAGGTGGCCCCACCGGGTGCTCGTTTTGACTTGGAGTGAACCAGCCAAGGTACGTCTCTCGCGCAACGAGCGGGCTGACATAGAATACCCGATTCAGCAGCTCAAGGGATGGCAAAGAGAGTTGGTAGTACGCCGCGTGGTATGTTTCGTTATTCGTTTCGGGATTGAGAGCATTGGTATCGCGTGCTAGTAGCACAGCGCTTCCAGGTTCTTCCGACAACTGGTCGTCGGTCCAGTCCTGAGGGATAGCGCAAGTGTAGTAAGTGATAACGGACGGTCGTCCAAATGATACACAGAGAAGGCAATCGAAACCAGCAACAGTCCACCAGATCCGGCGGCGGATTTCGGCATCCTTCATCGATATGCGAGGGTCGAGATGCGTGGGATCGACGTGAAGACCCAGGGCGATGCACTGTCGCACGAGTGATCCTGTCAGCGCCCATGAGTCAGCCGCACGTTCGCTGTGGATGAGGTAAATGTTGATAAGCATCTGAGCTTGAATTGTCTCTATCGTCGGACTCGACAGGAAAGAGCATAGGCGAAGGGCTTGATAGGCGGCCGAAAGGTAGAGCTCGCTTTGCAGTCGGCTGCTCGTGTGATCCTTGTCATCGGAACCCCGAACTTGCGTCCCAGCGCTTTCCGAGTTGTCAAAGATCTCGCTGATGCTCGAGCGAATCATGCTGCCTAGCGAGCAAACCATGATCCAGAGTGATAGCTCTTGCAGTGGTTGCGCTCGTTGCTCACTCGGCGACAAGGTGAAAAAGCGGCGGAAGCGGTTCACCAGTTGTTCCGGGCTCCATGCTTCGAAGATGACTTCGATCTCCTCCTTGAAAGCCTCCAACAACAGTTCAGCGTCGGCAGCACCAGGGAGGAGGCCGAGGATCTCATCAAGAAAGTTGTCGTGACTCCAGATCGTAGTGAACGGGAAGGTCTTGCTGCGGGATGCAAACCATCCAGTATACGCCAGATCCTCTGGCAGCTGTTCCGAGGGTATTGCGTCCTTTGTCTTACCCATGACCTCACGGATGCGACGGAAGATGGGTTTTCCAGCAGGTGCGCCCAGGAATGTCTTTTGCCCTGCCTTGTCTGACACCATGTCTTCGCCGGGCAATGAAGCAGCGTCGTAAGGCTCTGTGTAGATCTCGCGGCGACTGGCGGTGCTGCTCTCCGGCGACCCATCCGAGGGACCGGAGCCCACACTGCCAGCACCTGCACCATAGCCAGCCGCCGCCTCACCGAGTTTAAATCTGGTGAACCGGTCAACGATGACGCGGCGCTTGTCGTCGGCAGTTGGGGCGGTCACTGCAGTACCGGCTTGAGCTGCCGCGTTGCGAGGTGGATGTCTTTGGCGCAACTCGCGCACTACTTGCTCCAGTTCGGCAATACGACGGCGCAGTCTGTCCGTCTCGATCACTTCGGGGTCGTTACTGATGATATCAGGGTCTGGACAAACTTGTACCACTCACGGATCGCGCGCCTCGTCTACCTCGTACACACAAGAGCCGGTCAACCCCAATGCCGTGCATCGGCCACAAGGCCGCCGTCTGTCGCACTGCATGTCAGCGCTCCTCATGTGACACCTCCATGCTGTTCGCTCACCTTGCGCTTGTGGTTGTGGCATGGGACACAGCTGCGAATGGTCCTGTTACGTTTTCGTTTCCTGTGGTCCACTTTACGCTCCTCTTCCACAGACTCGGTCACCTCTTGCTTGACCATCGGTGGAACGGAGTCATTGCCTTCGGCAGTTCCAGGCCGAGAGTTATCCGACATACGCTCGTCTCTGGCCGTTGTGGGCGATAGGCTCTCTCCTGACGTCCAATTTGTCCCAACCTGTTGTTGACCCGGGTATGGCATGTCCAAGCGTTGAGTGAAAGGCGCGCCCGCCTCGCTGGATGCGAAATGATCGGCCCGAACGTTTGGTTGTGGTGGCTGAGCAGGTCGCAATCTCTGCCCTGCGTTCCCTAGGCCATCATAGCCGGGGACTTGAAGGTGTTGCTGTTGCTGATGTTGTGAAAAGTCACCTTGACCTCCTTGCCAGGAGTAGCTCGGTGCTAAACGAGCATTAAAGTCGGCAGGGGAGCGGCCTCGTCCTTCTGGCGAGCGATTGATCTGCTGGCCTGGGCCTTGTGGAGACACGCCCATCGGAAGGCGTTGTTGTTGATGCGGCGGCTGCTGCTGTTGCAAGGCTGGGTGTGCTTGAGTGCGTGATTGGGATGCCTGTGCTCGTCCGGGTGTTATGGTCGCGCCTGTGCCATGCATAGCAAGTTGCAGTTGCTCGATGCTGTGCGTGCTCGACAGGAGTGGAGGACCTGGCGGCTAGCGCTGTGTGGGGGGCTCTTGAGGCGCCCACTAAGACACAGTCGGCAGTGCACTGATATGCGCTGCGCTGTGGGGATGGATGGGGCACAAGTGCGCGGAGTGCACCACGCTTTACGTGCAAGTTGAGGTTGCTGATATGGCCCAAGTGTTGTTTATGCAAAGGTCGAGAACAGATAGAGAGAGAGAGAGAGGAGATTCAGTGCGGCCAGTTCTCGATGTGGAGTTGGAGGTGGGGTCACAGTATTACGGATATACGCAAATCCCGGTAATGATACAAGAGGCCTCGCTTCTTAATGATTGAATAACCCTCACTTGGCTGGGAGATGTCCTTTGCCACCAGTGATTGCGCTCGATGACTTGAGAGAAAGACGGCGCGCGCATGCAGGGGTGAAGAGGGGGGCTAATGATAAAAAGTTATCAGCGGGGGAAAGAGGCTCAACTGGACCAGCATGCTTGAGTGGAGCGCGAGGCGTCATGGTCCCCCTTGTGCTGATGACATGTTGATTATCCGGACGGCAATCGTGACGCGTTTGGAGCATCCTCCTGTCCTCGATCCATCGCAACCTCTCCACAGAAAACGGGCCAAGCATCACTCCTGCACCGCTGATGCCTGCAAACGTTCCCTGGAACCAAGCACATTCCATGCATAGGTATGTTGAACTGTAAACACGCTCGACAGACAGCCGGACGCCACTCTGGTGGCGTCAGAGACACCCCCTGCCACACACCGGTCGATACGAACCCACTGCCTTTTGTCGTTGCTCTGCATGTCATTTGCGTCTCGGATTACAGAGGCAAGTGCAACTGCCGGCTCTCTGAACAACCTTCAGCCCTCTGCTTCCTGGGGCATACTATCTCTTTGCCGGTGCTCGGCAGCACTGTAGTCATAATTTGACCGCTCTGGGGAGCATAAGCGTGAACCGGTTCTGCCAGCGACATGGTAAGCCAATAAGGGCCTTGCCATCGCTTGAGGCAGGCATCTGGCCAGGAGCGCGCCATGCAGCTTTCCCTTTCCCTTGCATTGATCGACTGCATCGCAAGCTATCATCAGGAGCACTACCACCAATCAGCAGCGCAGTCTGACTGCTTGGCAGCCCACACACGGGCCGTCTGAATGTGCCACTGCACCGAGTTGACAAAAGAGCTCTGCAGGGTAGATGTTGCTGCAAGCCGAGTAGCCGAGGCGCGAGGGGTATGCCGAATGGTCCGAGTGGCAAAAGTCGTCACGTGACAATGTAAATCTGCCTTCACTACAGTCAGAGCATTAACTCGTCATGATTACAATGACGTCAGGGAGCCTTTAGGCCGTTTAGCTAGCTGCTATTGTTGTTGCTCTCGCGCTCCACATGGCGACCATGGTTCTTTGTTCTATCTGGGGAGCGGAACGGCTCATCCCGAAGATCAGGCAGGTTGAAGGGATGAGCTGTAGTCGTGAAGATCAGTCGCCCCGCCAGGTTAGTCACCAATGTGCGAGCTCCAGGACCGGAGGAGCTGTCTTCCCGCCAGAACCATCTGGACGGCGATAGCTGGATACAGTAGCAATGGCATGTCGCACCAAAGAGACTAAACTGTGAGCAACTGCTCGTAAAACCCCTGGACATTGGCAACGGGGTCGCGAGCGTGTATCTCCAGAATCCAGTGCCGCTTGTTTCCCGACTTCCCCGTAGTAACCATCGATCCGTGGTTACCCTCAGTGATGTACAGAGTAATCTTGTCCTTTGGGATCCGCTCATGTGGAAAGTTGCCCACAATGTGACCAGCAATGGGGGCCCCGAACTCGAAGCCAGCGTCCTCGACCTCCTTCTTCGCAATAGCGTACAGCTCATCTCCTGTCATATCTGGGCGGGCATCGTACAGCGCCTTGACCTTGAACCAGATTGGCTCGAGGGCGTCGCGAAGCCGGGTCTTGGCGGGATCGTTGCCCAGTACGTAGGTGCGCCCGAAGTCTGCTTCCCATGCCTCGAACACCGGACCCAGGTCGACCACGAGGATGTCGTCCTCCCCAAGGATGCGATCGGGTGGGTTGTCCTCAAACGGCTTGAGGGTGTTGGGCCCACTGCGGACAATACGCTTGTGCCAATGCGTGCGTAGCCCATGGCGCTCCGTTCCGAGCTCGTGTATCGCGTCGCTCAACGCCTTCTCAGAGACGCCGGGCTTGATCAGACCACCGATCTCTTCGAACATGGCAGCTGCTTTCGCCTCCGCCTCTCGAAGGCCAGCTGCGTACGTCTCATCATCGTATACCGGCTTGGCTGCGGCCGTAGTGGACATGTCTGCGCGATTGTACGTTGTGCAAGACGATGTAGTGGATGGGATGGAGGACTAGAGCGGTGTTCATGCACCGGGTGTGACCAATTGCGGGTGGGCTATAGGCAAGAGATATCGCCGGGAATAGGCACATAGCCGACTGTAGGCGGAGCTCGGTGATCAAGGACTAGCTCGGACCGAGATGGTCAACGCGGAGTTTATTTGCTAGCATCTACCTCTGTTGCACGGCAACACGAGATCAGCAAGTACAGACACAACACGTAAAGCGACCCCTTCAGCCAGTTGAAGACACATCTCCTTTGCGGTACGATCAAGGCGTATAGCGAAGCAGATAGGTGTGTGGTGGGTATGGTCCGTGCACACAGAGCTGTGCCTCTTGATGCCAAGTACGCCGGTCGTCAAAGTTGTCTTTCGGTCTTCACTCGGCCTCACCATTGACCACTGACTGTGGGCACTCGACACCAATCTGGTTCTTGTCAGCATGCAGGCGTCGCCATCTGCCGGTTGTAATGTTCATCCGGATTACTCGACAACTCTCATCTCGCTGGACCAGCGCTGCCCGGTCCCGACAATGTCTCCTTTCACGGGCAACTCCTCGATACTTGTTACCTCGCCTCTGGAAGGTGCAGCTGACTCCATTCGTACGGCGTACCTCCGGATGGACGACTCTGAGTTTTCTCTGCCACTTCTGAGCGCATCTACGTTCGTACCTAAGGCGATGCTAGAGCACCTCATGCGGAACAAGAAGGACCTCGCCCTAGGGGTCAAGTTTGATAGCGGAAACGGCTCTGACGCTATTACGAACATGGAAGGGGCAATGCACACCTTTGTGACCCCTGTGGTGCAGATCAACATGCACGGGGACTATGCGTACCGAGGTCAGCATACGGTAATGAGATTCGGCAATGGTAGCAACGGCCCTCAGCTTGCACGAGTCGTCGTATTGTCCGCCATGGTCCACCAAGACTTTGAAGACACAAAGGTCATGTACCGAGTGGCAGCTCTTGAGAATGAGCCTATACAAGGCATCGATCTCGAAGAGGGGTTTACTGTCCCGTCACCGGCCCAGAAGCAAGATAAGAAGTACCGCGAGGCGTATGACCAGAGACTGAAACGGCACTTGGTCCAACACCTCACCAAGGAAGGCAGGCTTCCTGCCGCAAGCGCCGTCAAGGCAATAAGTTGCGACGAAGCGAGTGCCCTGCTAGCTGCAGGACACTTGCCGACAGGCATCTTCGTCCATCCCCCTTTGAACGACAAGGACGTCCTCTCCCTCGAGCTTCTGTTCTGCAGTGCGGTGCAGCAGGTCGTGAACGAGTTTTCGGCGCTCGAGGCGCTTTGCCCGCAGGGTTACGTTTATACCTTTGATCCTCCTGCGATCTTCGCCCGTAGCCTAGGGGCAGAGCTACTCAACCGGCTCTTCATCGCGGCCCTGTCCCTCGTCGCAAGGTCGAACCCAGAAGGCTTTAAGAATATGCGAGTGTTCGCCTTCAACGACTACTCTGATCGCGGGGCAATAGGTTTGGTGAGGAAAGCACTGAGCGTACATCCCCATATCGATGTCGTGGCCAAATCGGCACTGTTCCCGGCTCCCGGTTATTACCTGCCACCAACCAATGCCGCCGAGACTCTCCTCGTGCTCCACAACAACAGCGACGGCTTTGGACAAAATGTCGAATTCGAGTCTAGTAGTGGCAGTATGGACGGGGCACTGGGGTGCCACTCCAACGCCGCGGCATCTCTACGGAGAGGGCGTCCACGGCTTGTCGACCAAGTATTGGATCAGCGTATGAGGCTGAATGCCGAATTAGCACAATGACGCCGAGCTAGCCTGTTCCTGTTCGCTGCATTCGAGAGATGGTGTCAAGTTGCTTATGCATGAGGTAGTGGAGGTCAAGCATACTGTAGATACCGAGCAAGCGATAGTTAGCCGGTTACGGCACCCATGGGTACCCGGTGTGGCACAGCTGAAGTACATACTCTGCGCAGCGACTTACTGCCGGCGCTGTCGCTGATGGCGCGCAGCGGCATTGATTGACTGCAATGGCCAGCCAGAATCTTCACGCCCTTTGTGCCTTCGCAGGTTCATAGGAATCATCGTCCAAGCCATCCGGGATACTAGTCCCACCGGCCCAGCCCATCCACATACCCCTATCACAATCTCGCATCGTATCGTCAAAACAATCATTGCCGAGTCATGTGTATGATGAGGCTGTTTGGAAAGGCGAGCTCCGTCTTCTGCGGACCCCAAGACCGGTGTTCAGTGCACAGTCGGAGATCGATAGGGCTGCGGTACGAGATTTGAGCGCGGGGTTCCTGTAGGTGACAATCAGTGTAGCAACGATTCATCCATCGCCTCGGCACTGGAACACCGAGGACCTCAAGACATCGTGGCCGTGCAAGCAGATCTCGCCTCGCCAATACATTCCCAAACGGAAAGTTCAGCAACCGAAGATCCCCCGGCACATGGTGCTGGCACCTGCCTGCTTGGCATCCTAGCGACGGGTCACCGGGGTCTGCCCAGTACCAGCGGCCCGGCAGGCAGCGTCCAGAACATGTTTTTTAGAATTTAACCATGATAATCCGTGAATCCGCCACGCGATCGCACAGCTGATTGGTTCTACTGATCGAAGAAACCCAAGATGCGGGCAGCAAGGTCACGATAGCCCTCACCGGAGATGGAAGATTGTGGTCAGCTGGCGCCACCCGGAGTCAGCTGACTTAACTGCGAGACACGCGCGGCGATGCGCAACTTCAGCAGTTGCGCTTGGAAGGCTCTTCGGACTATTCTCGAGGAGGCCTTACCCCGGGTTTGCGGCATGCACACGGTGATCCCTAATCTACCCCACTTTGCCGTTGTTTCTTGTCCGGGCATGGGACCGAGCCGCCGGCCTGTGCTGCCGTGGTGCCCAAGAGCGAGCACTCTTGCAAGATGAACTTTCTCTGTTGTTCTACTATGTGTGCCGGAATTCATCTTCCGTACAACCCTAGCGACAGGCTCGTTTGGTTCACTCCAGATTCATCCTCGCACCATACAATGAACGACAGGCGACACCCCGAACGCCAAGCGCGCAGTACGCCGAGTTCGGTGAGTCCCGCTGGTTTCTCCTCCGCCTGCCTGCTGATATCACTAGCTGATCTTAGATCGTACCGATCCGCACGGCCCAGGAGAGTGTTTGGCCGGTGCTCATGACTGTCGATGAGGTCTTGGAATTCGGTGTTCAGAAATGCCATCGCTTACACCCCCCAGAGTAGCTTTGTGGGGGGCCGGCGGGAACATCTGGAGCCTCCACAGTCGCGCGTCTTGGCAAGCGGCAACTGTTCTATAAGAGACTTGGGCGATGCTAGGTGCCTTGCCCCTCGCCGCGACTGATACCTGCCTCTGATTGACTCTCGCCACTATGTCCCACCACAAGGATGTCGACCTCATTGACGAGAAGCCCGGTGAGGGTATCGAGCATGTCGAAGAGGCCCAGTACCGCGAGAGGGAGGTCAATGACGACACGGCTGTAGGCCACAAGAACATCGACTACGGCTTCGACCCCGCCCAGGTCAAGAAGGTCATGCGTAAGGTTGACCTGCGCCTGATGCCGATCATGGCCGCTTTGTACACTGTGAGTTGGCACTGCCAACGCCGATCGAGGACCACTTGGCTGACTGAGATAAGGTCTCCGCCATGGACCGCGCCAATCTTGCTTACGCGCGAGCCGCCAACAATGTCCTGATGGACAAGCAGCTAGGCACCCACATCGGTACTCGATACTCTATCATCACCATGTGAGTAGAATCTTCATTGCAGTTGGAAACCATGGCTGACATGCTTAGGATTTTCTTCATCCCATACATCATCTTCGAGATTCCATCTCAAATCGGTCTTCGCAAGTTTGGTGTTCGCAACTGGCTGTCTGGATCGACTTTCCTGTGGGGCCTCATGATGATGTGCATGGGTTTCGCGAAGAACTGGCAAACGCTGGCTGCTCTTCGTGCCCTCCTCGGTATCTTTGAGGCCACTCTGTTCCCAGGATGCGCGTTCATGGTCGCCTGCTGGTACCCTCGGCGGAACATGGCGAGCCGCATGACTTGGTTCTTCCAGGCAGCTCTCACTATGACCTCCTTCTCGGCCATTCTCTCGTGGGGTATCTCCCACATGAACGGCACCGCTGGCATGGCAGGGGTAAGTAGGAGCTTACCTCTTGTGTGGCCGCACGAATGCTGACACCCATCAGTGGCAGTGGATTTTCATCCTCTACGGACTTATCACGATCGCCATTGGCTTCCTCGCCTTCCTCATCCTGGTCGACTTCCCTGACAAGGCTACCTTCCTGACGGAGGAGGAGCGTCACATCGTCATCACGCGTATCGAGCGCGACCGCGCTGACTCCACCCCGGACCCTCTTACTTGGAAGAAGTGTCTTATCTACATCCGCGAGCCCCGCCCATGGCTCTTTGGCTTCATGTTCTGCTCCGCCGCTCTCACCGTCTACGCGCTGGCTTATTTCCTTCCGAGCATTCTCGGCTCCATGGGCTTCAACAACATGGAAGTTCAGCTGCTCAGCACGCCACCCAACTTCTGGGCCCTGTTCCCGGCGCTCTTCACCGCCTGGGTTTCGGACCGTTACAAGCTGCGCGGACAGATGGTGATGATCAATGCCCTCCAGATCATTCTCGGCGTTGCAATGTTCTCCCAGCTGCCAGCGGGCCAGAAGGCGGCTCGCTACGTCGGAGTCTTTTTCGCTGCCGCTGGTTGCAACTCCAACGTGCCCCTCGTCACCTCGTGGGCTCAGACCGGCATCCGACAGCAGTCCCGCCGCGCCTTCACGTCGGCCTTCATTATTGCTTGGGGCGGCGTGGGAGGCATCCTCGCTGGAGTCGCCTTCAAGAGCTCCGAGGCTAAGAAGGTCCCGCAGTTCCCCACCGGCATCTACCTCACCATCGCCATGGCTGCGATCACCTTCTTCATCGCTCTTGGCCTCTTGGTCTACTTCAAGTACCAGAACCGCAGGGCCGACAGGGGTGAGATCATCCTTGAGGGCGAGCCAGGCTTCAGGTATCAGTAATCCGCTATCTAATGTAGGACCTTTTGGTTATTCGTTGTCAGAGGTGTATTATGAATAGTGTTCCGCATGGTCTGGAAGCTCATCGTGCGAACGCCGCTTCCCAGCAGGGATCTCGCGCGTTGCTGAGTGTATCCGTACGCAGTTCTCGCGTGAGACGAAAGAAATGAAAGGGAGATTGAGTATACCTTAGATCAAGAACAGTTGCGAGTAGTGGATAGCGGTGTCGGGATGTAGCGGAAGCAAATAGTGCGCTGGGGGAAGCTCTCTTGAATGGGTGCTGCATGATGGTGTTCGTGACGCACGGCGACTGTTATACATTGCAGCGGTCTTGTGCACCCGAGATGTTTCTGCTCTGGCGAGTGAAGCGAAGGGACGCACCAGAAGTTGAAAGCGCGCTGTTAACGACAGTCGAACACGGTATCTCGGGTAAATGGATCTTCCACCTCTCGGCAATCAACGCGCATGGGCAAGGGGTTCCCCACCATTCCCCACATGTGTAAGCCTTGAAGCCACCGGCGGACTTGAGTCGATGATGTCTTCGCGCGCTCAAGTATCTATTCTGCGACTGATATATCGCCCTGACACCCGTCACTGTTGCCCACCGACTCTGCTCAATCTGAACCTCCGCAATGACCATCTCAGTGCGACCCATCACCGCTGCCGACGATGCGGCTTTCCGCGCCAGGTGGGACAAGTACAATGTCTTCTACAATCGCACCGTGCCTGAGGACGTGACCAACTTCACTATCAAGCGGCTGCTGGACCCCTCCGTGCCGCTGTACGGAGCTGTCGCAGTTGACTCGGACAAGCAGACTGAAGGCGGAGTAGTGGGGTTCGTCACATACCTGCCCCATATCTATACTGCGACGATGGAGGACATCGTGTACCTCCACGACCTGTATGTTGACGAGGACGCTCGAAATGGGGGGATCGGCAGGAAGCTCATCGAATATGTCTACGAGCACTCAAAGGAGCTTGGTGCAAAGTCTGTGTACTGGCATACTCAACACTTCAACCACCGCGCCCAGTTGTTGTACACGAAAGTCGCCACGAAGACTGACTTCGTGCAGTACAAGCACGTCCTATAAACTGTAGTCGGAAGAGCAGTTCGGCTGAGCAATGTATATCGAGCTGGCCCGGATTTGGGTGGGGCTGAAGGAGGGCTCCTTGCAGTGACTGGCCAATGAGACATGTGTACATGCAGTGCGAAGTATACAAAGGATAACGTCTTCTACGTCAGATGGTGTGCTACGAGACCAACAGCGAGCATCTACTACTGCCAACGCTTCTTCAGAATGCGATCCAAGGCCTTCTCCAGCTTGTTCGCCAGGTTGGCGTATTGATTCTTCTCCCCATTGTACTGTCTGCAATTGGCGAAGATCAAACGTGCGTCCCCGATGAAGTCATCCATCGACTGGTAGTGATTGCTCTCGAGCTTGAACTCCATCGTGGACAGATCTGAACGTCAGTGGATCCCTCTCGCAACGCACCCATGGGCTGAGCGATGACATTGTAGTAGTCCGTCACAACGCTAGCATCAACTGGTTTGATGAATGGCCAAGCGGAACCGTCATTCTGCAAGTCATTGAGAATCTGCTGCATGACGGCATAGTGGGGGTTGCGCTTGGGTTGGCGCATTCTTGTTGTTAGCAACTTCCCGACGACGCGGACGTACATCTCGTCCAGGTCGGGGTTCCAACCGCTTTCGGCAAGGCCGGGAATGTCCTCCTTGGGTATCTTGATGTCCTGTCCAGGCTTGCGCTCTTTGAACACCTCCAAACCTTCCCGGACAACATGTGATTGTGAGATTGTTCGAATCTTTGCTAAGATGGCCTGGACAGGTCAGCACTACGAAAGTTCTTTGAACTCACAGCCTTCTGATCTGCAAGCATCTGGTGCACGTCTGCGTAGTGAACCTTTGGCAGCATAGTGCACTGCATGATGGTTCCACCCTCGTAATCCTTGATGTAACCCACCCAACGCTCACGAGGGTACGTGATCTCCTTCGAGAAACCTTGCTTCTTGAAGTATCCTACGGCGTAATTGTCGGCGTAGGTCAAGAAGGTGGTAATGCCATTGTGCGCTTGACGAACATGGTCCTTGAGCGCGTTCATGAGATGCGAGCCATATCCTTTGACTTGCTCCGAAGAATCGACGGCACAGAAAACAATTTCCGCAAAGCCACGACTCTCGAATGGCCGATAGCAGATACCACCAACGACTTTCCAGCCACGCTTGACAATCGGCACGGAGATGTGGTTCTTGTCCAGCACGAGACGAGTGATATACTCGCGAGGCATCTTGGGTAGCTGCTTTTGGAACAGGTTCTTCAGACCGATCAGGAGGATGGACGCAACGGGGCTTGGATTCCTTGACGAAACGACTGGCAATATGATCTCCCTGCGCTCCTGTTCGAGGGCAGCTGGTCGTTGCGGTAGCCGTGCGAACTCGATCCCGTGCCACATGGTGACCTCTTCGATGAGATCGGCAGCCGCTTCCTCTCCGCCGGCCCTTGCGATAGCTTTGTCTTCCCGCTGCCGCTCCTTTTCTTTGATGCCAGCCCTACGTCGCCGCTCTCGGTCGTCGAGCTCCGGGCGACGAGAAGCAAGGGGCGCATCTGTGTCATCCTCCTCTTCCTCCTCCTCCGCTTCGCCACCCGTTGCGCCCGGACCTTTTGGCGCAGTTCCCACTGTTCGCGCCGCCGTTCCCTTACCTGCCATCTTGCCTGCGCGCTGGCCGGGAGCCTTGCCAGTGCGCTTCCCTGCGGCCGCGCCGTCGCCGTTGGTCTCCGTGTCGTCATGTGCTTCGGGCGAACCTGACAGCCGAGATCTCTTGCGAGGGCGCTCGCTGTCACCGGCATCGCTGCCCTCAAAGGGCGTGCCGTTCTCAGTCATGTCAAATGATGGAGGCAAAGCGGCTACCGGTCGCTTGCCGGAGGGTCGCACGAAGTGGGTGAGTTGCCGGTGCAGGGATATTGTCGACTCCGGCCGTGGTGTTGGGAATGTGGTCAGAAGACCGTCGTCCTGAAGTCAGCAAAGTGTCAGTGCGCAGATTCGCTGCAAGGACAGATTGACGCACCTGAAGCAGCTCTTCTATCCTGCCGACCACCTTTTCTCGGCGTCGTTGTTCTTCCTCCGTCACATCCTCTCCAACGACATGTCCCTCGCTTCCCTCCCATCCATGTGAGCACGCCCCACACAGCTTCCACCACCCCTCCTCGGTGCGCCGTGTGGAAGCATCATCATCATCGTCGGGAATTGCCTCAGGCTTGTCCGAAGATGCCAGGACGATCTTGCTTCCAGAAGGGGGCTCCAGACCGGAACAATCGCAGCCTTCGATGGTGCATTGCAGAAAGCGTGCAAACTTGAACTTGCGTTCGCGTTCAGACACCGTCGTGATATCCGTAGTTGCTGGCGGATAGCTGAAAGTCGGACCTGTGGGCGCCACGGCCGTGGCTGACTTTGACTCGCCACCCTCCTCGTCGTCCTCATCATCGTCGTCCTCCCCCTCCTCTCCATCTTCATCCTCGTCTTCTTCATCTTCACCTTCCTCATCCTCCTCTTCCTCGTCACCTTCTTCCTCCTCCTCATCTTCATCCTCCTCCTCCTCCTTTTCGTCCTCCTCCTCCTCGTCATCCTCCTCTTCGCCGTCGTCATCATCAGCTTCCGCCTCCCCTCCTTCCACCTCTTCTCCTCCTTGCTCATCGACACCCTCCACCTCGATAGCTTCAAGGCCCTCCAGGTCTTCCAGGCTTTCCAAACCCTCCAAGCCTTCCAGACCCTCCAGGATCAACGACTCGTCCGCTTTGTTTCCCTCCCCATCCACCTCAACAACCTGATCGCCTCCCTCATTGAAGGTGGTGTCGTCGTCCACTTCCATGGGAGTCATAGGCGTACCATTCTCGAGATCCACAGCGGACGCGTTCGACCGCACTGGTGACAAAGAGCTAGACGAAGGCGAGGAGCCGCCATCCGACTCTGTGCGAGCCGGAGGGGGCGTGGGAGTCTTCCTTCGAGTTCGGCGACTTGGCATCGTCCTTCTTGTCCGATTTTCCTAGAGGACAGACGTACGGCGGATGTTGAGTCTGCTGTCTGGTGGTTGGTGTTTTTGTTTTTCTGGTGTCCTTGGATCTGGAGGGGAGATGAGCGGTCGACCGCTGAATGTCAACAACGGCGGTGGCTGCCGATCGGCCGGGGKTTTGATTCCGCGCCCAGGCACATCTGATTGCCGCTTCGCGGGGATCAGCCTTCAGTGCGTCTTGAGATTGCTGCAAGCTGCAAGACGTCCAACCCACGCTGAGAGCTTCCTGTGACCACCATGCATAACAAGTAATAGTGTACAGCTCAGCTCATACTATGGAAATACAACATGTCCGCTGCGGATTATTCCGCCAATACCTGCACCGCAACCACGCCATTCGATTCTTCGTCGACTTCGATGATCAGTCCTTCCAAGGCGATGAGCTGGCTTCGTCGCAATCCAACCACGCCGTCCAATCCGCCCTCCACACTCCGATCGAGTACCATGGCATCAGATGCCACGTCCTCAGACACCGCATCCTGTCCTTTCGCCTTCTTCCTGCCTTTCTTGGAGGAGTCAACCGGGGCATCCCCGGGATCCGTGGCTGACACTTGCGCGCGGAAGTTGGCGAGAGGACTTTCCAGGTCGAGCTCACCCACGCTGCTACTCAAAACCCAAGGACACCGGGCATACTGCTGGAACTGCGGGGTTCCAGGCTTCCGTCAGCGAATCCGGAAGCGGACAGCTCACTATGTTCGAGTGCGCGATGACCTTTGTCACAACACTATCCACCACGAGGAAGTCCAAGCCGTATTGGAAGTAGTTCCAGAAGACAGCCGTAGGCTGGGATACGGGCTCCCCCGGTGTCGTGGCCGCCTGTTCACCCCAGACTCGGTCCAATCGATCGTCCTCCTTCCAGTATTTCCGTAGCGGTGTGCCCACGTCGAGCAGTAGATCCTGGGCTGTGGTTTCTCCAAGCACTACCTCAACCGGATGTTGGAAGTGCAGTGTTACTCCTCTGCCAGGCTAGTGTCAGATGTGCGCGCGAAGTGAGGCAACCTACGTGAATCTCGCACTTCCGCAATCCCATTTGAGGGGGATCTTCTCGAGCAGTCACAGTGACAGAAGAGACGCGGTCATCCCGATCTCCAGAGGTGGCCAATTCAAACGCGACTCCGGGATACACGAGCTGTAGCGCACTATCTCCATACGTTGGACCCAGGGCAAAGGCCACGCCAGCTCTGGTGAGCGGATGCGAGGTCGAGGTGAGCACCCTGCCTTCATAGGTGAGCGTTGTATTGCTCAGATCGTGGACGTGGATATGCTCCAGCCGCTGCTGAGGCCCGGAAGGAAAGAGAAGTGCAACAGGCCCTGCGTGGACTGTGATAGCGGACTTCTGGGCGTTCTGGCGTCAGCACACTCTGACGAAAGGCACTCACGCGCGGGTCCCATGATATCTCCAGCTTGGGGACTTCTGTCCGGCGCGCGCGAAGGACATCGATGACATGCCAGAGCGAGTCACCTAAGCGGAAGAATCCCAGTCCAACGCCGGGTGTGAGCTCTAGCGTATCCATCGATGAGAAGTGGGTGATGGTTGAGTGGCAAACATCACGCGGGACTGCGGAGTCGACTAGGACCGTCATGGTGGAGGCGGCGATCGTCCACAGGGGTCAGAGCAGTGGTTATGATGAGGGAGCCGATAATCGTTGTTGTATCACACGAGTGCGCTCTGTTAGAGCGCTATGACACATGTAGTGGAAGGAGACTGGGAGATCAGTTGCAGATGGGAAGTCGTCCTTATGGACGCGTAGCAACATCGTAATCGGCGAGTTCTACCACTACTTACTACTCTTTATTGACGTAATGTTGACATCTCGGCATCTCCACATCAGCCATGCCTCGAGACATGTCTCGAGAAGCTACACCGCCTGGCTTTGTGGTGACGCCTCCTGATCGCAGAGCACCAACATCCTCCATGGTGTCCGACTCGACTGGTCCCTCACGACCACTCTCCCCATCGAATACACAGGACAACGATAGACAAGCCCTCCTTAGCCCGAACTCGGCGCGAACACTCTCATTACGCTCCGAACACTCTTCGTCTCACCTACCGCATCTCCCAGTGACCCAAGTCGCTACGCAGGAAGAGGACACAGCTATTGACGAAGCACTTGCGCTCAAACACAAGCGACGATACTACTTCCGCTCGCATACCAGCACCTCTGAGCGATCAGACGACTTTGACATCGAAGCCGTCCGCCATGAGATCGATGCCGAACACGCCGCCTGCGTACTCTCCTACCGCCATGTCGAGCTCGTAGCCGATGGGCAAGTTGTTCACTCTGAGGCTGAGTTGCCACCGGAGGAAGAGCGAAAGAAAGCCCTCTACGTTTGGGAGAGTGAGTCGCCGCAGTGACTGCGCCTAACATCAGTCATGTATGAGAACCAACGAGGCCTCAGTCTGTGGGGCAAGACTTGGTATTCGTCCAACTCGCTCTTGCCATCAGATCCGTCGCCCTTCACAGTACCCATTGAACCAGTTGGAGGTGATTTACTCAAGCGGAGTGGGAGAGATGCTCTTAACGGTCGAGAAGGACGGGAGGAAGTAACGTTTGTCCCGAAGTTCAAGCGAAAGAGCATCAACTCGGGGTACAGCCTCGATACCTACCAGACTCCATCGCCTGCTTGGGTCTGGCTTACGCCATGGATGGTTAAGATGCGCACAAACACGGACGAACAAGGCTGGAGATACAACCTATGGTTCCACAAGAAGGGGTGGCGTTCTCACCCAGGACATCTCAACTGGTGGGGCTGGGTTCGACGACGTGCATGGGTTCGCCTGCGTGGCTTGTTACCAGAACCTGTTGATGATGAGCCGGAAGACGTGAAGCCAACCAACAACGAGCACCCAGAGAACTTCGATGACATTGTCCGTTCCAAGAGACCTGTGTTGTGTATCATCCAGCAACTTGCAGCACTTGCCCTCGACCGAGAGAAGCAAGAACTCTGGCAGCAGTGGGTGGACCACAGCAGCGAAGATGCGATGGGCAAAGTTCGAGACTTGTTGTCAGATCGAGCGAACGTGAGTGGAGTGTCTCTGTGGCCATCTACTAACAGAAGCTCGGCATCATTTCCCGCGCATTTGTATTCCTGCCGTCTCGGACCACATTCCTCGCGTCTCTCGAGAAGCACAACCTGATCAACGAACAGCAATGCCGGGACTGCTCTCTCATTGTTGTTGAAGGTGCCAAAGAATAGCATAGACACTCATAGCATGTTGTATAATGTAAAGGACCTGACCTGTCTACTTGGAGAGGAAAGCCTTCAACCCCTCAAGTGCGCGATACCTGTGGCTGATGAGATTCTTCTCCTCTGCTGGCATCTCGGCGTACGTCCGTCCACCACCCTCGAGGGGCTCGAATACCGGGTCCCATCCAAAGTTAGATGGCCCGCGAGCAGGAACGATATTGCCCTCAGTCCTTCCTTCGAACAGGATGGGTTCCTCACCAGGCCCTGCGCAGTACGCAAAGGTGCAGAGAGCCGTTGCACGGGTGTTGCCAAAGCCTACCAACATCTTGTTCAAGCCTTCCATCGTCAGCTAGCTGATCGACACGTGTTTCAGTGGGGCCACTCACCTTCATGGCCCAGCGTCCCCAGGAAGTCCTTGATGTACGGACCGGGCAACCCTCCCATGGCCTCGAAGCACAGTGCAGTGTCCTCGGTGACGCATGGAGCTCCCAGCACGGTCGCAGCTTTCAAAGCCTTTGCACGCGCAATCTCCTGCGTCGTCCCCTGCAGCTCAGGGACTGTAGCGTCAGCATCACTATAGGTCTGCAGACTCACCATCAACAGCTTGGGAGGTACATTGGATACCACTGTCACCCTTGGCGAGAATGGCCTGGACCTCACGCAGCTTGTTGGCGTTTCCTGTCACAAACACTGGGGTCAGCGAAGTACTTAGTATGACTTACCAAACGAGTTCGGCATGGTGGTGGTGCTGGTTGTTGATCTGTGCAGGACGAGTCATTTGAGCGGATTTCGACGCGGCGGGGCGAAGTTGATCCGGCGTTCCTAGCACCTGCCAAAGCTCATGCCATCTAGACGGGTGAGTTGCTTGCGACGTCTCGTTGATGCGTTTTACCTTCTCAAGGCCTCTCCAGCACACTTCGGCCCCAGGAGTGGATAGGTGAATATGAGATGGATGTGAGTGACTGGCCACTGCGTAGATCTACATCACACAAGTCTACTTTACAACCTCCTCCTCCTTTATACAGAACAAACAACGTCGACAGTCGAGAAGCCGAGATGGCCGGTACCATTGCGTTGAGCATGAGACTCTCCTATCTCTCTCCGCCGTAAGCGCTCACGGGGCCATGTTCCGCTGTAACATGACGCGTTCCGACCCTCCTCTGCGCACCACTCATGATCCCCCGCCGCCTCCGCCACATCCTCCACCCCCTCCCCCGCCACAACCACCACCACCAGACCCGCCCGCGCAACCGCCACTGCTTGAGCAGCCGCCTGCAATAGACGCACACCCGGTACCCTCTGAGGTACTTTGACCATTGGCTCCCGTGCAACACGCTGAATAGTCAGTCCCGCGCTCTCGGGCAACACACCTGTCACGCCGCACCCACCACCGCCACCTCCGCGGCCTGCTGAGGCAAGGAACCATGGATTGTACAGCCCATACGGTCCGTAAAACATGTATGGTGCCACACCCCAGTATGGATCTACCACGGCCGCGTTGCGCACGCTGACCGGCCCTTGACGATTTCGGCGGCGACCGGGCGTTTGCACGGTGCGTGGGACAAAGCGGTAGCTGGTGATGAAGGGATCGGGATGGTCTGGGTGTTTCTCATTCCACTTCTTGTTGAACCTGGACTGACGCAAAGCTTGCATGCGTTTGCTGTCGACCACGACCCGGTTATGCGTCGACGGGCATGACGCACCGCGTTCGTCGTGAGTCGAGCCGTTTAATTGCGCTAATTCCTTCTGCGCGCCTGCCACACTGACCTTTCGTTCCTTCCGACGCCATAGCTTGAGTGCTGAGCCCGAAGTTTCACCAGCAACCTTTCTGGCTACTCTGCCATACGCATAGTGCACGCTCGGATCGACTGGACACCCGCAGCCCGAGTACATGGTGTGGAAACGAGCTGCCCACAGCAGCGCTGTCATGTCGAAGGCGTCCTTGAGAGCCACATCTGCGATCTTGTCGTCATGGTTGACAAACCGCCCCACATACTGACGGGTGTCTTTCTCATATTGATGGCCCTCAAGCTGGTGGGTGTGCCAACAGAGATCAATGTCTGCAACGTCAGTGCAAGCATATTAGGCACTCACCTAAGGTCGGCGATAGCATCTTGTCCTTGTGCACTGCCATCAGGTCCAAAAATGCATCTGCAAGTAAGTTTAAGCCCCTCGTAGCACGCTCACGGTATCGGGCAACTGCCTTTTGAAGTAGGTAGTGTCTGTGTGGATCGCCTTCATTGGTCCACCGAGCAGTGTCCAGCCAGCCGATGTTCTCCATGCTCCCAACGAAGGCTGCTTGTCTCATAATCGCGGCCCCTAGATCGATACTTGGAAGACCGCCGTATCCCTCAGCATGAACGCGCCTCCAACGTCCAAGGACTATAGAGAACACCCTGCGGTACGAAGAGAGTTTGGCATTTCCGAGCAGGCGACCTTCATAGATGGGAAATAGCATCTTCCTCTCGATGGCGAATTTGACGATGTACTTGTAGGCCGTCTCCATCGACCAGCCGAGGCGATGCCCCACCTGGGCAGCCGTGATCGGAGGGGGTAATGGATAGTCAACGAGAGCGTTTCTCTCGACTGCTGTAACAAGGACCTGGCTCAGTGCGTGGCCCCCCCCCACGTTGAGAGCCGGGGACAAGGAATTGTCTGGTCCCAGACCCGCCAAGTATTGTATGCGTCCGCTTTGAACACTTGCAAGGTCCCGGATCATCCGCGCGACACGCAGCTTCTGATGGGTCACGCGAAGCGAACACCACGGGCACTGGACCTCCATGCCTTGGGACACGAAACCGCTGCCTGGCCGAGGCGGGCCAATGAGGGGAATCGTGACTTCCGCTTCGCATGAAGGACACGCCACTGACACTGTAGTTTCCGTAGGGTGCATGGCAACAAGCGAGGCCGGGTGTGAATGGTACGCAGGAGGACGACTGTCTTGACCGCGGTAGTTCTTTTGGTACACAAACGTCACGGGGTCAATGTTCTTGACCTGTACTTTGTTAGGGACTTGGATGTGGACTCAGGACACAGAACTCACGATGAGATCCAACGGGAATGGTCCCAAGGCCTTGATACCTCGGAGACGACCCTGTGGTCCACCCTCGCGGTCCATGTCCTCGGCGTAAGCCTTCGGGTTAAGAAGGTATGCGTGCCAGGCCATGAGAATGTCGATGTCGGTGCTTGCAAGGAGGAGCTGCACCTGGGCTTGACTGAGCGTCCGCTGCCCTCTGTCTGACATTCCATCAGCAAGCGCAAGCAGTTGCGGAGACGTAGCCCATCCGTCAAAGCGGAGTGCTGCCCTGCAGCAGAAAGCGGTCCATCGAACGTCGGGGGCGATCTCCACGTCCGCTTCGTCATCCATGTCACTGCCATCGTACCTCACATCTTCTTGCAACCGGTGAAGGCAAGACAGGAAGGTGAGATGATCAACGGTCTTTGAAATCGTCACCAGTGGGGTTGTGAAGCTGTTTCCAATCCGGAACGTTGGGGGGAGATGCGTTGCGGGATCCACTGGAGGAGGTGGTGGATACCCATTGTCTTTCGGCGCGTAGGAGCTGAAGATCTTCTCCACCTTTGAGTAAGGCGGAGGCTGTGGAGTCTGTGAAGCCGAGGGTATCGCTGTCGTCGGCAGCATGGCGAGTATTTGAGTGTGAGTCGATGAAGAGAAGGCAGAGAGGAGGGTGGAGTTACGTGCGTAGCTCTAGCGCGAGATGATATCTTCTTGCTTCTTGAGATTCGGGGAGCACGATGCTGTCAGAAGCGTGGAGGCCTGCACCGACGGCAGCATTGGAAGCACAGCTTTTGATGTGCAGTCGTCAAGAAGCGGTATCGAACTCACACTCAGAGCTGATGGTAGGCACATGGCACAGCAACGGCCACGAATAGCACGGACGTGTGCCTTGGCCATGAGGTGGATGCGCAATGCCAGTAGTGTGGTGCGTGTATAGCTGCGAACGTTGATCAGGAACCCGTGCACTCTGTTTGGTCACAGGCACGGAAGCGCTGCACCGGTCACTCCGGGTATCGAGAGTCACAGTAAGGACCCGGGTAAACATTTATCTACCCACCGCCGTTTGAGCAGCTGCGGGTGGGTGTGGTGACTGACTCTGCACGTCGCGCTCAATATACGGCTGTACTGCATTCTGAATCTGTCTCTGTGCTGTGCTCGCTGATAGGCATACGGTCAAGCTTGATGAGCTTAATTCCGCGGGTCGGAGGTATGCACTACTCTCTCTCGCAGCGTCATTGGTCTGGTGTGAATGAACGTTGTGTGGCGATGCTCAATGATCTTCAAGCTTGAAGCCTTTGCTTGGCACACCGGAGGTCGCTCGTCCAAACGCATACTGACAGGGAGACCGGTTTACTGAATGCAGCATGCGTGAAACCAGATAGCCTCCAGGAGGATACATCAACTCCCCGCCTACGACATGTGCGTAACTCAAGCCTAGTCGATGTACCATTTCCCGAGATCGGTGATGACCCCGTCTTCTGCCATGAGGCGGTTGTCAGCTGGAACGCCGTGCAAGGGTCCTGCCATTGTACCTGTATCGTCAGCGGCAGTCCCAAGGTCCTCTTACCGAACGGCGCATAGCGGACAACGTAATCCTGCTCGTCCATCCACGCAACGAGCTTCTTGTTGTAGTCTACGATCTCGGCCATAGGTGGAGAAGTGGCGGGGTATCCAGCAAAGTCGGCACAGGCATACTCCGTGACCCAGACGTCCTGGCCCGTCTTTTCGTGGAAGTCTCGAATGTAGTTCTGCGCGCTCTCAAGGTTGGTGATGTAGAAGTGGACCGGTGCAAAGTCAGGAGTGCAATCAGCTGCAGGGTGTCCAGCAGCCTTGCAAACGTCCACAAAGTCGAGGACCCATTTGAGGCCATTAGGGCCGTTACTGGGGCCAGCGCCACCAAGCTGCATGCCTCGGCTGGCACGGACAGGGAGATAGTCGTTGATCCAGTACTGAAGCGAGTCCTCGACTGAGATTCCAGACGCGACCTCGGTTCCGTACAGGTCGGGCTCGTTGAAGAAGAGGGCGTTCTTAGTGTTCTCCGACCAGCCAGCCTGATTGGCACGCCAGTCCGCAGTGTGCTGAGGACCCCAGAGCATGGGCACAAACTCGATGCCGAGTGTCTCAGCTTGAGCCAGTGCATTGGACCCCCAAGTGTAGAGCCATGATGTCTTGGTGCCGATATAGTTGCCGAGGTAGCCAGGATCACCTTCCACCTTCCATTCACCGTTGGGCCATGCAAGACCCATCTTGGAGCCCACGTTCGTCGTCCCACCGAGAACAGCTCCGTTGCTAGTGGGCGGTGTTGTCGCTGCAGGAGGAGGAGTAGTAGTCGCAGCACGGGTAGATGATTGGGCTACTGCTGGCTTACTGCTAGAGACGGCTGAAGAGGGCACCTTGACTACACCATCCACTGAGGAAGGTGTACCAGCCACCGGCCACTTCTTGACACACTGCTGGCCATCCGCACGGCGGTGCAGTTTGCCGCCACGCCCAGCGCGAACAGCATATCTTGGAGGCGAGCGGAAAGGGCCGTCACGGCGATGCTGAAGATTGGAGTGAGACCCTCCAGCCGAGACCTACACGGGTGTTAGCCATTGCTCTCGAGGGCGGATGGAATGTGGCGGAGTAGTTGGCTCAGAAGGTGTCGTGCAGACGTGGACGGGGTCACCCGCCACACTCCCAAAAACCAGCATTCCGGCGTTCTGCTGCCCACTGGTCATACGGCATATCCAAAGGAAAGCTAGTACGCCCTTGAGGCATGCACTGAGCTTGCAGAAACACCCGCCGCTACCGTCACCTTTAACTCACTGAAAGACCGCCCAAAGTCAGCCCTAGGAAGGCCAGGAGAGGAAGGAGTGTCGCCAAAGTCCTCGTCATGTTGAGCGATACGAGTTCGTGGATAGTTAGAGAATGCTATAATATGAGTACGTGAGTAGCGCCAGCGCTAGAAAAGAATGAGTTCAACTCGGTGCGAAATCAAGGAGGACACACGGCCAGAGGCAAACCACACAATTTATAGACACAGAGACGGACGACCGAAGAGCGAGGCGAGAAAAGTGAAAGTGATGGATTGCAGAGAGTGATGGATGCGAGCGTGCAGGAAGCCGAAACCCAATCACGACGCACAGCATCCCCGTGCGTTGCTTCCTGCAGCCTATGCATCACTTAGTGATGGCTCGGCTAATTGCACTGGAGAGCGATTTATGGCTCTCAGATACCGTGGTCCTGAAGCGGCAGAGCAATGCATTGCACTGCCAGTCGCGACTCTGGAATGAAATGAACCGGGCGAGACCTCTTCCGTCTCTGTGTGTCAACCGATGGTGCAGAGCTTCGGCCTCGCCTCTGACCGCGTCCAAGTTTGATCACTACACGCACACGCGATTGTCTGAGTGAAGTAGACTCCTCCTACCGAAGAGTGACTGCGAGAGACTCGCTCGGCCAGAGCACACAATGACACTCTGTTTGTACAAATTGTAGCACCGTCGAATTCACCTCGATTTCACGCCTGTCATTGTTGAGAGCATCGAGTGCTGCACGTGAATAGCGTCTTCGCCACAAGGTCAGACAGATTAGTGGACATACATGCGGGATATACAATTATGTATGAAGTACACGACAAGTATTGTGACTAGTTTCGTTACGGAGGCGGGCCACCACGCCACGGCTCCCATTTGCTCACCAGGGCCCATCCCTCACCTGGCTCGAAGTCCCCCGGGTCCTCGTCGTGTAGGTGGGGTGACCGGGGAGAGAAGCTGTTTCGCTTCCGAGCCGGACTGCGGTTTCCTGGTTCCCGATCAAACTCCAGTGTTTCCGCGCTAAGATTGGCAGACGGCGAGTCGAATGGTGGTGCACCTGTCGCGAAGGCTTGGTGGCGAGATGGAGGAGTGATCGACGTGCGGGTGCCTGTGCCGGACAGACCGACGACGGAAGGTGACGACGCGTCTCCACCGGTCGAGCGACGCGAGTACGCTTCCGTTGGGGAAGGTGTGCCACTCATGTTATTGCGAGGAAAGGGGATCCGTGGGTGATCGGGGCCTGAAAGGGACGACCTCGTCGGTGACACATGTACACCGACATAAGGGTGTGTCTCGTCAGGTACCTCTGGGAATGAGAGGAGAACTCCTGGAGTCATGGGAGTGAGGCCCTGCAACTGTGCATCCCCAGCAGAGAATGAAGACTGCAATGGTGTGTGAGGGCTGCTATCGGCGGGCGTTGATGCGGTTGCCAGATTTGTTCGCGGGGCCTTAGGGAAGTCGGGTACCGTCTTGACCTCCGTTTCGCTGGGAGGCGAGGGGTTGTCACTGACTGCGCCTACGTGTGTTGGCGACGGATCAGGAAGACGTTCGGAGGTAGGGTCGACCTCAGGCTGCTTCCCAATGACCCCGTACGGTGAAGGTTCGACATGAACTTGTAGAGGTCTGCGAGACGGCGAGCCTTCAAGCACGGTGCTGGGTACAGCTGGAAACTGCTGCTCCACAGCAACCACCTCGTTATCTGAGCCGCCAGCTGAAGCTTGTTGAGCCACGTTGGCTGTAGTGTCCGTGCCAGAACCCCCTGTACTGTTGCCGCCGACTGCGTGTACTCCTGCGATACCGGCGACTGCCGCAGCGGTGGGTAGCCCACTCAGACCGTCTGGCAGGTCCTGCTGCTGTTGTGCAGTCGATCTCGGGCCGTCCTGGTGCGCACGCTCTGTGGCTGCACTCGGGAGAGGAACTGCTTCCCCAGCGCTTTGAGGAGAGCTCAACTCGGGTTTGGAGTCTCGAAAAAAGCGTTCGTGCAGGTCTTCGAAGCGAAACTCCAGCTCACTCGATGCACGGGCCGGTGGCATCGAGCTTCGGTTGGAGGCCATGGGGGAGCCGATGTCTCGTTCAGACATGGCGCCGCCCATCACGCTGACGATGTCGCTATCATCGTCGAGAGCCGGTGGTGGCTGTGAGACGTCAGAAGTGTTGCCGTCCATGAAAGCGTCCGGTACGGGTGTTGCTTCGCGGTCCATGTCGTAGCTTGATTCGTGGCGGGGGAACTGGGAAGCGTGGGGCGTGATGTCACGATCATATTGAGTATCATGGTCATCACGCTCATCCGCGGTACTTGAGTCGGGAACTCTGAGAGATGGTGGGACACCGAGTCCAACAGCGCTGACACCCGCCTCACGCGCGGTATCGGGCTCAATAGTGTTCACCTCGGGAGTCCCAAGTGTAGGCTGAGGCGGAGTATCGTCAAGGCTCGCGCTCTCTGCAACCTTTGTGCCGAAGCCGGCGTTCTTGGCTGAGTCGAGATGCGGCTGCGTTTCCTTCAACGTCGACCCGCTATCCGATACCACTTTCGGATCTTGACTGCCTCTCTCGGTCTCAGTCTCCGAGGCGCCCCTGTCGGTCTCCCCACTCGGCGGGATGGTCTCCACTGACGCGCCTGCGGTGGTGCTCTCCTTGCTATCTGCGTCTGCCGGTTGTACCTTGACAGCGTCGGTTGACGATTTGGACTGGGAGGACGGCTCTGTGGGAGGTTCTGAGCCAACGTCCTTGGCGGCCGTACTTTCTTGGCGTGTGTGTGTGTCTGCCTTTTCGTCATCATCGGAGCTCCCCGCCTGACTGCTAGATGTAGGAGCTACTGCTGCGACAACAGGTGTGGGGGTCGTACGCTCTACCTCAGATGCCTCGTCATCCGCTTCCTGGGTTGGCATTAGAGTATCCTCCTTTGTTTGCGAAGCCTCGGTGAGCTCACCCACCGCAGTTGCAGGGGTGGCGTTATCTGCATCTGCAGCGCTGGGAGTCGATTTCTCTCTGACAGGCGTGTCGGCAGAGTTTTCCTCGCGTTCAGTCTTGAGTTGTACTGGGGAGGCCGTAGATGTAACAGATTCTTCAGGTTGGGCCAGCATGCGGGTTGACATCGATTCTGCGAGAGCCGCCGGCAACGAATTTGCTTCGTCCACCCGTGCCGCTGCGGGCTTCTTCTCTTCCGATTTCGATTCCAAAGTAGGGCTGACCTTTGGCTCCGTGTGCGCGGACGCCGCAGCCAGCTCAGACGAGTCGGCGGGTGGCGAGGTCATACCAGCCAAGGGCACCGCTTGGTCTAAGGAGATCTCAGCCTTCGGTGTAGCCTCGTGCAGTCCTTCCGTCGGTGATTGCGCATTGTCATCGACATCGGAGACAGTCGATACTTCTCCTAGAGCAGGCTCGGAAAAGCCGCCGGGTCCCTCGACGTCCTTGGAAGCCGCTGGTGAATTGGCTTTACTCGTCTCAGCGTCCAGGTGAAGACCAGATATCTTGGTATCGATATCTCCGATCTCGCTCCGTGCACGAGAGGAGCCTGCGACGCTGCTGGCCCCAACGCTACGCAGGCTTCCGCCGCCAACGCTGCTGGCATCGTCCTCCAGGCCGCGATGTGCTTGTCGAGGAGTGCCGGTGGGCGTGCTGACGCCACTGACGTCCTTCAGGTTGAGACTCTCTTCGCCTTCCGATACAGGATTGTATTCCGATCGTAGGGAGCTTGCCAAGCTGGCTGGGGGAGCCACGGCAGCGGTACTGGCAGCGAACATCAGGCTCCCGGGTACCAAGTCGTACCCCGGGGCAGGAAGATCAGAGCTCCCGGCGACTGGTGTAGTTGGCATGGACATGTCTGAGATATCCTCGCCCATATCCGCACGCGTGGACGAGGGCGTCATGGCCCCAGCATCGCCCTGGTCAGGGAGGGAGCCGCCAAGCTGCGCTGGGAATGCCGGGCCGGGAGACGTTGCAGGGGATGAGGTGCGAGACGTGGGAGCCGACCCAGACTGGGCTGAATCCACTGCAGATGCAGCGCTCGACGTAGAAGCAGAATCGGTGGCAGAGTGCGCGGGCGAGAAGGATCGCCCGGAGGAGCTCGGAGGTCGCCCGAGTCCTATCCTGCCTCCTCCATCCCCAGCGCTACGACCTGATCCAGAGCTCGATGACCGATCGCTAGTAGTCGAAGTGTCGTGTGCTCTCGACCCAGCCCCCGTGGCGGCGTTCGGTGGCCACGAGGGAGATCCAGAGCTCGGTATCCGATTGCCTATGAGCTCTCGCCTCTCAGAGACGCGGCGGGCTCCATTTCCAGCTAAGCCAGCAGTTTTTGGATCCAGACTCGGAATGCGATTGCCGACTATCCCACCTCGTGCGTAAGAGGGACCGCGGTCATACGAGCGTGGTGCTGGAACGTTACCGCCTGCGCCCAGGTTCTCGAATTTGGCAATGCGCTCCTTCAGCGATCCAGATACAACCCGTTGAGGAGGTGCATTTGGCGATTGAGCTCGCGACGATTGCGACGATTCCGACCTGGCGTCAGTCATCTGGAGTTTGGGCATGGACGACCATGTTCACACTCACATTGCCTATTATAGTGAAGTTGAGTCTCTCAGTAGCAAAGATACAGGTTTGGATAATACTGGCGGTCAGCTGCATGGTCGGGAAGCCCAAAAGACGGAGTGGACCAGGGACACCTCGATCGTCAAGGGTAGGGCCTAGTGTGGAGACGCACAGATGGAGGGTTACTGCGGGGTATGGCGTTCAGCCAAGTTGAGGCAAGCTGGCGAGCAAGCACTGTCAAGTCAAGACTGGAAGTGTCCTCGATGACTGCAGCAGACAAACGCGATAATGTAGCTTGTAACTGATGGCGACCCGTTGTCCACTGCACTGGAGGCAGTCCACTCGTCCTCCCAGGCGTCGCCGCCGCCTTGGGCGATGGTCGTCACCTGTGACGCGTTACGGAGGCAATATAATCAATATCCTGACCGGACTTGTTGATCGAGGTCGGCAACTCGTTTCGCATTTCACACGTCATATTTGTTGTTTGTTGTTGTGACCGCCACCCAGGACCACTCAGTCATGAGCGGTACAGCTTCGCGAGAGCAGTAAGTTGTCACCATCTACCCACACTCCAAGCCATCGACCATGCCTCTCGCGCGGACTCCTCCTCAAAAGGGACCAGCTCCTCCAGCTCAACCACATCGAGAACACACATTCTCCCCATCTCAGGCGTTCCCAGATGGCACTCCTCTCCCTCCCGGGCTGCTACCAACACCCCACCGCACTGCAGAACAATCTCCGACTCCGGTGCAGTCGAGAACGTCGGAGCCAGTGCCCACACCATGGCCCCAATCGCATGAGGACTCTCGAGTGCCATCTGCACTGAAGAAGCAGGACTCTGGAGCCGGCGATGACGCGGACGAACTAGACATCGATGCTGAATTGGAGACGACTCCAAAGGCAAGTCAACAGCGATTCGTGCAAGAGGAGCCGCAGCGTACACCCAACCCAAACGTCGGCGGTATCAACCGTTCACATTCACAAGACTCACCACCTCTCGCCCCAGCACCACCTAGCAACCTAGCCGTACCAGCAACCCCATCAGGCCGACGCAAGTCACGTAGGCAGACCCGAGACCCAGAAATTCTAGCTGAGGAAGCTGCAATGCTTAAAGAGGAGGCTCCTGGGGAGCCGGTACCAATACCCATCTCTCCCGAAGTGCAAGAACCCGAGGTGATCGAAGACCACCCACATCCGAGCGATTCACCGTCCCGAAAACGGCAGCGTAAAAGTCATGGCGACATAGACAGCAGTCGCACAGAAGAGTCGGCCGAGCTCCCAGCACCGCCTGTGACCCCTCGACGAGCGTCGCGGGGCAGAGCCGTCACACCCGGGAGGACGCCTGCTCAGGTGTTGGCCGAGCCGCCTGTGCCTGTCGCCGATGCCGAGGAAGCGCAGTTTGGCAAGTACTACGAGGCCTTGGTGCGAACGTTGAGGATCAACGCTATTGACCGCGGTCTGAGCCGTCTCACGTGAGTGACACTCGATGGAAAGATCAATCTCACTCACTGCAGCCTTGAACAGATGAAGGAGTGTTATCCCCTTCTAGCGCAAGAAAAGTCGGACACACTTGCCGACGTATGGGCCAACATGTTACACGAACTGCGATCAGAGACTCTAGGGGGTGCCCTCAAACTTATGGAGGACTACAAGGTCGGACGGCGACTCGCTACGTTTGCAGATGTCATTGCAGATGGCCGAGCTTGGGCCGAGGAGCAAAGCGAAGGTCGACCGGACGCATGGCGGTGAGAGCTTCCTTTGTGTGAAGCTGATTGAAGGCCGGACCTCTCGCCATACATCATCTCGGCCGGTACAAACTTGGAAGTCTACGACGAGTCGTGGAGTGCACTGCGGGAAGAGTACCTGGAGGTAGGTCTCACGACCGGCGTTGTTCTGAACCTGCTGATGACAGCTGGCGCAGGAATGCGGAGATCGGTACACAAGAGTTAAGGAGAAATCTGAACGTTTGACTTCCATGGACAATGGCATCAGCGAGGCGGTCGTCGAGCTGGGCAAGGTACGAGTGGGAATGTTCATGACTGACGGCAGACGAACGTCATTCTTGACGACTTCCCCACGGCTGATATGCTGGAGTGGGCGGAAGGCGTCGAAGCTCAAGACTAGACTAGGCTACATGGTCATTCTATGTATTAGGTACAGTTGTCATTTACGTGGAGATGTGTCTTGGGGCATTCTGCACACTGCAACAGGGCTCTCTATACCCACCCTGCTCCGTTCTGGCGGCCGGCGTTGGTGGGCTTCAGATCATACAGATCAGCCCATATGTCCTCCGAGCTCGGCTGTGTGGTGGACGTAGCCCCCGTCTGCTGACGTGCCTTCTGGTTGTCGTAAGTGAAGGACTGTCTCGAACCAGCCGGGGACAGTGGGACAGTCGTAAACGGGTTGGTGCCTCGCATAGCTGGCTGCTTGACGTCGCTCGAGCTGGTAAAGCTAGCGCGGGGGGTATATGCTGGTGGCGCAGCCACATGTGCCCCACCCTCGTAGTAGGCGGCGAATTCGCTGTCATTAGCAGTCTTCTTGCTGTTCTCGCGCGCGGGGCGGACTTGGGCCATTGGTAGCAAATCGTTCGCTTCAGCGTCGAGTTGTTGCAGACGCTTGTTGATGTCCACTTCAGCCAGCTGGCGTCCGAATTCGGCCGTGGCATCTCGTGTTTTGCGGCGTTCACGGCGGGTGAAGAGGAAGAATCCTACCCCAGCCAGGATGGGAATGATGGCAAGGGCTATGAGCGGGTAGTACCGTTTGTTGTCATCGGATTTGCTGGATGTCGTCCCGGCCGCCATGGAGGCCACGGGCGGGTCTCTATGCCGTAGGTCGACCACAGATGAAAGACACGTGCCCAGCGATTCAACGAATGGACCCGTGCAGTTCGCAGCTTCACATCTCCCGCCGACGAGGCGGTGGTTGTCCGGACAGGATGTGCAACCATTGCCTGAAATGCAGGTATCACAGCTTTTGTCACACCGACCACAGGCAGTTCCGTTGATGTTTTTGCCTCCCAGGACGTCATCGGTGGCGTGGAAAAATGATCCCCTTGGACAGTGCCGTATGCAACGTCCTACTTCGTAGACGGGACGAGAGGGTGGGCAGGTGGTACATTTGTCTGCTGCACCTGGGGCGGAGCAAGTGGCGCAGTCTGGGTGGCATGCAGCACACCTGCCGTCTACCTCAAGCGTACCATCGGGGCAGGCCGAAATGCATGATCCATTGTAGGCCGATCCCGAGTGGCACGAGGTGCAGAATGTACTGTCACCGGTGCATGTCTTGCATGATGAGGCGCAATCTGTTGTCAGAGATGGGTTGGTCGTGTATCACCGACCAGTGCATGTCCCGTTCGCCCCAGTAGGTGCCACGAATTGGTTGGACGGGCAACTCTTGAGACACGCATCACCCGAAAGCACGAAGCCGTCATGGCACGCGGTGCAAACTTTCGTCGATGATGAGGCATGACAGTCCATGCAGCCAACGGGGCAAGCTGTGAGGTATCAGCTTCTGCATTTAGACGGAACAACGCACGCTCGCAAACCGGTCCGCCGCGACTGTCATTGTCTCCCATGTAAAGCATGGTGCCTTCGCCTCTGGTTTCGCACTTGCCCGTAAACTCGTCGAACGAGACGCAGACTCCGTCCAACACTGCCTTCAGGCGACAGTCAGTGCATTCATTTGCCTGAGGTCCGTAGCACTTCAAGCAGGTAGAGGAGCATCTGTTCTGTCAGCGACACGCAAACTCAGACGTACGGTTGGCATGAGTTCTCGTCCCGGTCCCAGTACTGACCATCTTCACACGGGACAGTAGATTGACAGGCGGCACCTCCATCTTGTGGCCTGAGTTCGGTGCTCCCAGCACATGCTGTGCACACCACTGTGGGCATCATTATGGCTGCGGCGGCATCGTCAAGATAGCAGGTTGCGCAACCCACAGGGCAAGCTGCGGTCAATATCGGTCATTGATGATCGACGTACGCATGCAGGACTGATCGAAATCCTCGAAGTAGCCATCTCCGCAAGCATTGCACTGCTTGGTAGAAACCGACGGCTCAGTCACGTAACCACCGGCGCAGAGGCATTCGCCAGACGGTAGACATGAGCCATGATCACAGTTGCAGTCTGCCGTTAGCGAAGCTCCTGGTTCTTTCTAACCCTTCACAACTGCCGTAGCAGTGCAAGCTCCAGTGCCAAAAATACCATCATCGCAAGTTGCACAATTCTTCGGACAAGCTTTGGCCATCAGCAGATTCAGTACATTTCCGCACCTTGACAAGAGGGGCCAAAGTAGCCGTCCGCACAAGTCTCGCATATGTTGCCCGCCCAACCCGAATCACATGTACAAGTTCCGTTGTTGTTTCGTGTGTTGGGTACGCAGGTTCCATGCGTAGTACATGCCGGAGTACATACAGCTGGGGTGAGACCTTGGAGCACGAGATCTGCTTACATGACTCGACTTGAAGTGTGCCTTCAGTGGGATCCAAGGGCGAGAACTGGAAACGATCTGGGATAGCGCCCCACAGCGCTACCCCATTAGATAGTACAGCGAACCATCGTGGGGGAAGAAAGAGACTGTGCCATTGGTCGTTGAAAGTGTTGGATTTGTTGAGAGGTGTGGCTTCACCATCGTAGAAATGGCTGCTGAACGCTAGTGGCAACGATGGCCCATTGATAGTCGATGCAGACACACCCGCATCGACCACAGCCTCAACCTGCGGTGTAGGAGATTGATTACCAGAAAAGGCGCCCGGTGTGTAGTATGTCTCTTTGGACTCATCGTAAGCAAGCACTACTGTCAGTCGCCCCGCTAACGTTGTCTGCTAACATTTGGACGTGCCGTATCCGTCAAGGCAACCGCCTGGAGCACAGACCTGAGCTGCAGCAGCTTCTCGTCAGCATTTGTTTAGATGTTGCTAGGAAAGGGCTCACCAGAGCTTGCTGTCGCTACCAGAGCGATCAGAGTTGTTAGCATGGCGTTTGACGTCCAGGTGGGGGTTAGTTCGGCGAGGTCGCATACTCTGCATGCTTATTAGCGGGGGAGGTGCTGTATCCATCAGTATGTGCAAGGCCATTGTTCCGTTGCATGCCGCGGTGCGATCAGAAAGGGGGTCGAGGGACAAAGGCCACAGCTTGATGCAGAACTACAACGATAGTGATGGAGTACAAAGAGGTGAAACGCATGAAAGCCACACGGCTGACTGCAAGTATCGGCGTCGCCCGCGCCTCTTCGCCCCTTGCGGACTCCGAAACACACTCGACAGCCTGCAGGGTGGCTTGGACGAGAGCGGCGAGCAGCTGAGCCAAGACCGAGTCACGTGATCTACGCTATCATCACGTATCGTCGTCATGCATCGCGTACGGCTAGCTACCCGTTGTCACTGATCTTGCACTATCACAACAACAACATGTTCGCGAGTGGCCTCGGCCTAGGTCCTGCACCCGCGAGGGAGGTGCAGCCAGTTGCGGGACGAGACTACATCCTCAAGCTGCGGCGCTACTTCGCAGCCAACCTGCCGAGACTGGCACCTCCAGTGCGGAAGCGCGAAGATGCCTCATGGTTATCTCAGAGCTACACACTGCTCACGCTTGGAATGGACCCAAACTCAGCGCCACTGAGCCGAAGCCTCAAGGTACCTCTTACACTTGGGTTTGGAACACCAGCTGCTCCCAGACCCACGCCTCAGAAGCCGGTGCTCCTCCGTCTACCTCCAGACAAGCTGCTCTATCTCCTTTTGAGATGGCAGAGCTTGCCCCAAGGATTACAACACGTGGGGCGCACGGATGTCCCAGTACCTGTGGGGGTGAGCGTTGCAGCACGGGGAGCCACGGCTCCTAGATATGCCGACGGAGATGTCGACAGCATACGATCGTGGGTTGGCAGCATAAGGACAGTGAGCGTTGGCAGGGACAGCTGGTTCGCGCGGAAAGAGGAAATAGATGAGGGTAGGTGGTGTCCAAGGATGTCGGCTCGTGATGTTACTAACACACGTAGACAAATTGCTACTAGAACTGTACTCAATCTTCAACGCTCTTCCTGGATTACTCATCCACCCACCGTTCTCTGCGGACCCAGCTATCTCCGAGTTACTCGACGCAGGGGGCTATACGCAACTCGGTGGTGTGGACGTTCGAGTGCCGCTTGATGTCTTGCGCAACCTTCAGATGTACGTGCATCCTTTCGGGGTGATGAGATCGGCTACGCCGTTCACAGAGGGAGCGCGGCGCTGACAAGCAGCTTAGAGCTAGATGGCTTTGATCCACGAGGTCTCCTCATACCTCCAAGTGACCTCCTGCATCAGCTCTCCGTTCACGATGTCAACGATGGAGACGACTGGGTGACCGAAATGGTCATGGCACCTGGAGAGCCGGCATCAGAGGGAACGCAGCCCTCTCCATCCACGCAAGGCGACGAAGAGCCTCGATTCTCGAACCTGCGATACCTCAGCCTTCGCCACTGCCAATTCCTCTCCTTCCCATCTCTACCGCTTACCTCACTCACACATTTGGACCTCAGTCACAACGAGCTGAACGTGGTCCCCGACTTGTCAGCCCTGCACAACCTGGTTTCCCTGAACCTGTCCAACAACGTCATCACGTCAGTCCGCAACGCCCCCGCGTGTCTGGGCAACGTCGCGACCATCAATCTATCTGAGAACCGGATAGACTGTCTAGTTGGACTGGACCGCGTGTTGGGGTTGAAACGCGTCGACGTGCGAGCAAACGAACTCCCCGAACCCGGAGAGGTCGGTCGCCTTGCTGTCCTACCTGAGATCACCGGAGTCTGGGCAGCCGCCAACCCCTTCTCAAACAACGACTGGAGAGTAGACGTGGCCGCGACGTTTGTTGGCGAGGGTCGCACAGTCGTCTTGGACGACACTCCACTGACATGGACGGAAGCTCGGGCAGTGGATGCCCTGCTCGCGCAACGAGGGCAGAGCAGGAGGTCAGGCGACGAGCCCAGGAAGAGCCAAGAAGCACGTCGTCCTACTCCTGATCCTGCACGCCCCGCTAAGCCTGTCCGGGCGCCCTCGCCTGCGCCACCAAGTGCCGTATTCCGGTCTCCAGCATCTCCCAAACCAACCACACCACCATCACCAATCACAACCAATCCTAGAACCAACCGGTCTCAACCCGCTCCTGTACGAACAGAAGCCAAACCTCGCGCAGCAAAGGTGTCAAATAAGCGGAGACCAGCAAGGCGGCGCGTGAATCTCGAGGACGAAGAGGCCAGTGATAATAACTAGAAATGTTGTACCACCATGCATGTAGACTGCTACCCACGTAACTAGAGAATGCGCGCGCACTCCTAGATACAACTAGCCTCGATGAAGCGAGGCAACTTCCATCCAACTAGTTTCTCATCTTCCTCATCCACGTCTTCGACTTTCCCATCAAACCCGTTGGCGTAGGCGTGACCGGCTCATGGTCGAACCAGCTCTCGCCCTCATCCTCAGGTTCTTCTGGAGGGGGTGGAAACGCTGAAGGGGTCAGGTTTGGCAGAGTGTCCCACTGTATGACGAAGGAGCTCGCGAGTGCCAGCCCAGGCGCAGGGTTGGGCACCACCTCCGATCTGACAGACGGCGAAGGCGAAGGCGTGGATCGGCTGGGCCGGCGCCGCGCATTGGCACCGACTCCCGCTTCGTTGTTGGGTCTGCCATGGTGTGGCGAGACTGCACGAGGCGGCGTCTCCGACGGCGCTGGCCCTCTGCCCCGGGAGTCTTCTGGAAGCGAGGTTGGGGCATCCTTCTTGAGAGGCACTGGCGTGTCTGGTACCTGAAGCACCTCCATCACCTCGTCCTCCAAAGCGCTCATGCTTCCCTTGGACCCGACAGATGATGTAGATGTGGACGACATCGAGTAATCGGAGGAGGGCCTTGAGGTAGACGCGCTCGGCTCATCTGATCCCATGAAAGATATGTTGACGTTTGAGTATGACGGCACAGGTTGGGCAATAGCGAATGGGTGGTGGCGGCTGTGTCGGCGACTTGCTTTCACGTTCGCCTCCTCCTGCAAAGAGTCTGTCGGCCGAGGGGGCGGTGAAGCGCTGCGACGATTGCTTGGGTCAACACCCGAATCACTACCAATGTCACTAGCCATGGCCACATCAGATCGTGTGCGTTGGGGGGTCTTGCAAACCTGCTCGTCGGCAGATGTTCCCGACTCTTGTGCCGTCGAGAGCGACGACAAACGCTGCCTACCCCTGTCCACCGTCTCGCGCAGGGGCGCGGCACGCCTGCTACCTTCCGAGCCCTCCAAGGACTCTACGTTCCACTGTTCTTCGGACCCGCCTGCGGTTGTTGCTGCACGGGACCTGGAACGGCCACTGAGGCCAGTCGGCTTATGACGACTTTGCGGTGGGTTGCTAGTGTTGCGGAACAGTGGATCAATCGAATCCGACGGCCGACGCTTGAGCAAGCGTGAGAGTGATGTCGATGGTTCAGGTGCATCAAGTCCAAGGAGTGCTGCCGCCTTTGACGAGCTGGTCGGGGGTGTCACTGGTGGAAGTGACGACCCCTGCTTGAATGGCGACATGAGTTTGTGGGAGAGCATGGGTACAACCGATTCCGAGATGGAGCCTGTGCCAGAGCTAGCAGACCCCTTGCGAGCATGCCTCGTCGGGAACATCGTCTCGGTAAATGAACTAGCAGAACTCATACGTCCTTGGCTCTCAACGCCTACCGATGAACAAGAGGATGCGGACCCGGAGCGCTTGTGAACGCGGCTGGATCCTGAAAAGGGGGCTGGAGGAAGGTCCTTGTCTACCTCCGCTATTCTGCTCAATGATTGCGGTGTAGGGAGATGGCTTCCATTGGGTTGCTTGGAGTTGCCAGCGGAAACTGGGGTTGCTGGGCTGGGTGGAGTCGGTAGAGCCCTTGTCGGTGCTTTTATGGAGGCGGCGGAGCCTGGCTCTTGCACGCACAAGACGAGTGGACTCACAGCCGGGACGTCAGGAAGTGGTGACCACTGAACAGCACTCTTCGACGTTTGGCCTAGGTCGATGGCGCTTCCCAATTGAGAAGTCGGCACGGTCGGAGAGGCAGTCGGTTCATCAACCTCTGCTATCTCAGGCAGTGCACGCAATGGTTGAAGTGAAGTGCCGCTCTCATGCGTAACCTCAATGAGGTCATCTGGATTGGCCGTCTGCAGGTACTGCAGGTTGCGCAGTGCTTCGCCTCCATTTGATGGGTCAACTTTGAGCTCCAAGAACACGCGACTACTGCGCTTCGCTCTGATAGAGGTGACAGAGGGAGGTGACTGTTCCGGGGGAGGAGTTAGAAGGCCAGTATCGGATGTGCTGTGCGACACAGGGGTGGCTTGTGGCAGTGGCAAAGGAGCGGGTTGGGGAACCGAAGAGAGTTGGGTTACAGATGGCCTCCTGGGGTGATCATGACGGCGGAATGGGATGTAAGCTGGTTGTTGATGGGAGCTACTGCCCGGAGGAGGAGCTGGCAGCTCTCCCAGCGCGTATCGAGGTACTGGTACCGGCCAGGCAGATTTAACTACAGGTTTGGCACGCTGCTCGTCCTCCGAGGGCTTTGTGCTGCGTAACTGATCCTGCGGGGTAGGCTCTGGACCGGCGGATGGGGTTCGTGGCTCAGCTGGAGGGGTTCGTGGAACCGGCTCTTCCGCTTCAGAGCTGTCATACTTGTTATCACTGGATGTCGCCTCTGGCCCTGCCGTGTCAGGGTGACTCTTGAGATGGGAAGCACAGAAGGGACTCACGACGGGTTTTCTTCTTCCTGATCCTGAGTGGCGGGGTGACACCAATGAGAGGTGGAATGGGCGGGCTTTGAGCCAGGCATGAGCCGCTCATCTTGCTAGGTGGCGTCGTGGGGAGTGGGGGTACTGAGGTAGCGGGAGAAGGGAAAGGTGATGCTGTCGGAAGAGGCGGCGTTGGCTGAGAAGTCGGAGTACGAGAACGCTTGGCGAGCACTCTAGACTTGCGTAGGTCGCGCTCGTCGTCTGTTAAACCTGACGGAGTGTCTGGCAGGTGGTCGGGAGGGCGAATCGGGACGTCCTGCGGCACGTCTGGAGAGTATGCTGGCGGCAGACTGGGAGGAGTGAAGGATATGTATGTGACGGACACTTGGTCAGCAGAGACCGCCTTGAGAAGGGGAGTCGTCGGAGGGCTGAGGAGGGGTTGCCTTGTAGAAGTCATGGCAATTATCAGAGCTGTACATGAGTAGGAAGTATGTTCAATCACGAGTGGGTGCGAGAAGAGCAAGCTGCCGCATGTTACAGTAGCTGGAGCCTCGACTCTCTATTGTCGGGTCGTACTCGATGTAGATGGATGGCAGGTGATGAGCGGCGTCCAGTGATGCGAAAAAGACAAAGCAATGTCGGCCTGAGCCCTCTGGAGACGGGTTGGCAATGAACAATTGAGACCACAGCGCTACACGGTGGCCCACGTGTTGGGAAGCCAACTATGAGGGGTGGCATGGTCACTGAGGGCGTCATCAACGCCAGTTTGCGCTCCGCGATGTGCGGCCAGGTGTGGTTGACGAACAAAGAGCGTTTCAGCAGGGGGTGGTGATTTTGTGATCGTTTTATTGCGATTGTTGCCAGCTTGCCTGCACTCTCGTGCCTGGGTGATCATCACAGGCAGTTCAGCAGATGATGCGTTATCCAGTGTCAAACGCCCGTGCATGTTGTTGAGCCCGGTGACGCGTGTAAATGCGACATGTCTGATGTTGTGCATTGTGTACAGGATGCAGTGGTAGATCTGTGACCGGTATCACGGTATCACAGTGATTGGTTGTACGACCGAACCCTTGCAGTCAGCGTGGCTCTCGCGCAGCAACCCACTTGGAGAAGTAGAACGGCTTCTGATGCTTCAAGCTGAGACCCAAGGTCTCTCCCGAAGCGACCTGGATAGACGAGTAGGTCTTCAAATCGAGCTTGTTCCATCGGCCGCGGTTGGTCTCGCGAAGGCCGAGCTCCATTTCAAACTCGTACTTGCCATTCCCGCCCGGCTCCATCAGGTCAGTGATGAGCACACGGGCCTGTTTCTTCCCCTTGTCGTCAACGTCGTGGATAAGCTGCCATCGTCCTAAATGGAAGCCTTTGGCGCGCAGACCCCTTCTGAGGATAGGCACGACATCCGACGGATGATCGGTAGTGAGAAACGAGATCACCAGACCGTCGGGGTAGAAGCGTAAGAACCGGTGATAGGTGACTAATGTCAGCCGGTTGATCTGCTACCTCATACTCACTCATGTGCGTGATTGTCACCCATTGCTCACCGGCACCTGGTCGAACGTAGTGACAGACGGAGATGTAACAGCCGTCCAGCCTCAACCTCTCTTCCTCCACCAGAGTCGTCCTCCACTCTCCACGGTGGCGATCGACCAGCTCACCAACATTAACCTCTGTCATGGGCGGCTTGTATATCTTCTCCACCAATTGCTTCCAAGCTCTCGACTGCGCCGTGAGGACGCGTGCATGCCAGCACGTCGATCCGAAGGCCTCCAAGCCCGCAACGTCAAGTCGTACGAGTATATGCTCGATGATCTCCTGCGGAAGCTGAGCGATTGGGATGGGAGCATCCTCTCCGGGCTTGAACTCTGCTGCTGGGTCATAAGGTCCTTCGTGTCCCTCAGGGACGACACCAACTCGAGCCATAATCAGCCCAGTCAGACGGGAGACAGCGCCTCGTGTCTTCTCATAGTCAGGCTGGACCTGGACGTGGCGAATGAAAGAGTACGGCGCTACTTCTGGTGCTGATGGATCGACAATGTCCGCCGGTGTGAGAGCTGGCACTTCGGGTTCTGGTGGGACTTCAGCTGTCGACGTCGTTGCAGGCTGTGCTTGCTGTCGCAGCTTTGCAGCATATGATCTGTCGACATTGTCGTCCGCCCTGAATGCTTTGCGATAGAGGTGAAGAGCGTCGTTCAGCTGGCCTGCTTGCTCAGCTTCCACAGCACTGGTGTAAAGCGCTATAGCTGATCCTTGTTCCCTCGGTCGTTTGGGGAACGGAAGGGGTGCTTGCTCTGGCGATGTCGAGAGGGAGGCGTTAAGCGGCTTGCGCTGAGCCCGGGGCGGTGAGCGAACATTGCCGTCCCTCGTCTCTCGAGTTGACGACTTTGTAGGGGATAATGGAGGCTTGTAACTCGTAGTGGGTGACAAGCCTCCACCAGTAGCGACCTTGCCTGACTTAGCCTTCGGCGAGGTGGGAGGCGAAGTCGAAATGTCATTCGCGGCGTGCTGTGCCGGCGGCGCTGTCGTTGCAGACTCTGCAGGACGCCGAGTCGCCACCTCCGCTTTCCACTGTTGCCTGAATGCCTCAAGCTCATCGTCTGCGACCCCCTTGTCTTGCTGTATCGCAAGCGCCGCCATGAGGCGCGTAGGCGATTCTGGTTGCGACATCGCGATGAGTAAGTGAGCGGAGCGAAGTCGTCCCGGACATTATGAACCTTTGCGCCGGGCGTACCGCGAACCGTGCCTTGGCAATCACCGGCCACGGAAGTCACAACAACACACTTTACCATCATCCACGCGACAGACGCCGCATACGACTCTGCAGCTCGGTCTGCTGCCCCCTACGCATGTCGCATCACCTGCCATCGCCTGCGCCCTCGCCGTTCCCCGGGGGTCACAATGGTGCCATCCCTCCCACCGACCCCGCGGCAGTGCGTGCTGAGCTGGAGACGCAATTGAAGCGTTTGAGCCAGGACTTGCTGGAGGCTGAAATCTGCGCTGGCGAGGTGCAGGCGGGCAAGGAAGAGGCTGTGCCCGGGTATCTGTGAGCGATTTATAGGCTTGGGGCTGACAGCAAGAGCCAAGATCAATGCGGCTCTCGTGGAGTTGGCGAAGTTAGCGCCGCAAGTAACGGATTCTGTGCCGAAGAGTATTGTCGAGTGAGTTCTCCAAAAGCTTGCGATTGTTATTCATGGCCACCTCGTTCAGCTTGATGAGCTTGCTACACCGCTGCCAAGATCTCAAGATGCTGACATCTTAGCCACGTCGACCGGTATAAGAATCCACACCTTTACACCAAGACTTCGCTGTCTCGAGCAACTGGAGAGAACCAGTACGCGTTGGGTCGCATCCTTGGACTGGAGGTGAGGGTTGACTGCACGCCGGTCTAACAGTAGTCGTTCAGGAGCCAGCTTGCGGAGCAACTATCAGAGGCATTCCCGGAAGTGCCGCTGCCGGAAAGGCGCCATAAGCCCGTCGGCGTGGACATGGACCTGGGAAGGGATGGCGAGGATGCGATGGACGGACATGGTGATATCCCAGGAGAGTCGGGCAGTGGTGCAGTCGCACCAGGTGCCAATGGAGAGGTCGATAGCCTTGTTGCTTCGGGCGGGACTCCTACAGCCACAGATGTTGGAGGAGGGTCGGCAGGTGGAGCGGAGGCATCAAACAATGGACTTGGCGCACAAACTTCAGAGGTCAAGGCAGAGGGCGCTGGCGAGAGCGCTCCTGCGGCGAGCTGGGGCGAGCCTGCTGGGATGTGAGGGACTGTGGCACCGGCGCGCCGGGGAGGCGCATAGAGCAGATCGTTAGAGGTGTAATATCAAGAGCATTGTATATCATATTTGCACGTCTTCATAAGATGCCCATCAGGCGACTACGACCGATGTTCTAGCGCTGTCCTGCAAACAGCTGCAGCTTAGGGCAGAACAGCGAACTTTTGCCCAGCCTTGACGAAGAGGTTGAGCGAGGAGAGGGTGCCAATGATCCAGGCAACCGAGCGCGCAAGCCCGCCCGCGTCTGAACGTTAGTCAGATCCACAAATGAGCCTTACTGTTGGTGCCGTAGATGTACAGGCCGTTAAAGACGATCCTGCTAGCGAGGTAGAGACCCGCCGCCTTGTTCAGCACCGAGGTAGGCAGGCGCGCGAGGTTACCCGCCACAATGGCCGAGGCAAAGAGGGGCAGAGAGCTGGGGTGAGCTGAGATGGAGTGCCACTCACGTGAAGCCGTTGTCGTTGGCGGCCTCGGCGCGCAGGTACCTGTCCTGGAGGTGGGCAGGGAGCCTGGTGTCGGCAATGCGCTCGCGCGTCTTGCGGGGGTTCTGCGGTCAGTATATGTTTCAGCTGCGGGCCCAGAGCTGCCACTCTTGCGGACGTCGTGGCATAGCACGCGACGGACATTAGGCGAGCTGCCAGTCGACTCACCGAGAAGTTGAAGCCCTCAGTGCCCGGGGGGTGGTTGAGGTTCACGAGCATCACCGCGTACAAGTGCGGCGCGAAGCTGCGGTCAGTCTCCACCGCAGCAGTGGCTCACGACACCACGAATGCCGCGGGCACAGCATAGAGGCTGAGGTTGTTGGCAGTGTCGAATCCGAGGAGCTTGACCATTGTGAACGTCGTGACAAGTAGCAGAAAGACAACAAACTCCAGAGAACGTGTTGCATTCAGTTCCCCTTCGCCTCTCCGCTCTCCGGCAATAGCATCGCGTCCTCAGCCTACCCCACACTGCCAGAGAGCCACTCAACGATCAGCGCGACATTCATCACACCCCAGACTCCGATCCGCAATCCGGCTACCCCACTGGCGTCATGTCACGTGGCGACCCGCCACACTCACCTCCACCCGCCTAACCCCGACGTGCCTCCCTCCCTCCTCGACCACCTCCGAGATTTCGAGATTTCGAGATTTGGTCGCGCGAACGAGGCTACATCTGATACCCATCTACTACGCACGCACCATGATCCCCGCCCTCGCCTCCTCATCCCGGAGTGGATGCCGCGTTGCCACCGCCGTCCGCGGGTACGCCTCCTTCGTCCCGAAGAAGACCCCGGCCGCCCCCGCCGCGACAGGACCAGCGCACGCCGCCCCGCAAGACGGCAAGACCGACGTCCTCCGCGCGACCCTCTACCCCGCCAACTCGGTCAACCCGGCCTCTGCGTCGCCCATAGGCGCGCGGCACCCGAAGCATGTTGAGCGTCTCGCGGCCGTCGTGCCGTCCGAGGAGGCGCACGAGACCGTCGAGCGCGCATGGGCGCTCTACAGGAGGAACGAGAGGGCCGCGCGGGAACGCGCCCTCCGCGCGCAGTACAAGGCGATGGTGGAGGCTTGTGATGAGTTGGACGCGATCACGAAGGACGGGGACAGGAAGATCTACGACCGCGCAATGGTGCGCATGAACCATGGAAGCGCGGCGTACCAGGCTACCCTGGCGAACGCGGGGCAGAAGAAGTCGGTCAAGAGCCAGTGGATCGAGGCGCGGCCAGCGGGTCTCGTGCCGAGGGAGGCATGGGTGCCCACTGAGACTAGGGGCAAGGGATGGAACTACGACTGGACCAGGCCAGAGTGTGAGTGGCAAGCTGAGGGCTGTGCTAACGGCAGAGAGAGAGCTTCTCACATATTGCATGCATTCATACCCTCCACCTGCTCGCGTTGGTGTCGTGTCTACTTCAGATTCTCAAGAGCTCGTCCAGGATGTCGTCGTCGTCATCATCGGTTTGAGGAGGCTTGGGGGCTGGGGCAGGGAGACTTGGGGCGAGCTGGGAGGGAACAGGGCGTTCTATGGAATCAGTTGCCCAGGTGGGTCCCGTCCTGCTAGCGGGTCGGGTGTCCCTCCTGGGCTCGGTGACTGCGCGTCCAAGCTGCCTGGATGTGGTACCAGGAGTGGGCGTTGCACCAACAGAAGGTGTCATCGTGGCGGATGGCCGAGTGCTTGTCGAAGCCATAGTCGCCCATCTGGGTGCTCCAGCAGGCGACGAAGTGGCAGCTGTGGACCTTGCCTGCTCGCTTTGTCGGGGGTCACACATGCCTGGTGTCGGAGACGTCGTCTTGGGAGCCACACCTGTGTTCTCGGATTTGTTGATGAACGCGTCGAAGTCGTCGCTGTCTGCCTCGATGACTCTGCACCCTTCCCGATCGTCATCACATTGAGCTTCGTCGTCAATGAAGGTTGATCTCAAGGGTTTGGCTCGTTTCGTCGGAGGGCGCTTTGGCGATGGCAACGGCCGCTTAGCTGTCTTGCTACTCCTTCTCGCTAACGCAGCTGAGGTGAGGTCGATGAACTCGTCACTGCCACTCTCAGAAGGGACAGGTGCTGCTGGTGCCGAGGCCGGGCCGTGACTGGGTCCTGTGTTCCTCTGAACCTTGTCTGGAGACTGTACCGGCCCTCGAGACGATGCTGCCTCATTCGGAACAGGCTCCGCTTCCACTAGTGAAGCTATCTGATCCTGCTGTGCCTGCTGTCAGAGACCGCCGGGCACGACCTTCGTCCACTCACGAGAGTGCGCTCGATCTCCTCGGGATCGGGGAAGAGCCTAGCCGGTACTCTGGGGCGGAACTCGGCCGTCGACGACAAGCCAGACTTCTCATCGACTGCGATCAGCGTTGCCTTGCCTCCACCTACTGCCCACCACCCCGATGATAGTCTCGTCAGGATAGTACAGCGTCACGTCCACGACGAACTCCCGCGTGTTCTCCGCATACTTCCCAGTGCTGCGGTCAGCCAGGCCGACCTCGTACCCACTTGATGCTTCTCAAGTCGATGAACCGGCGGTGCTTCGAGCTGATGAGCAGGACGGTGAGGGTATACGTCACGTCGCGCTTCCGCCACTTCTGGGTGCGAGCCCCGCGAGACTTGTTGCTCACTCGCAGGAGGCCGGCTTTGTGGTTTACAGTGACCTTGAGCTTGATCCGGGGGAAGCCGTGTTCGTTCTGAGAGATCTCACTGATGCTGCCTTAGCGAGAAACAGGACAGGACGTACTCGCTCGACATATCCAGTGTAAAGCGCGGCAGTGTCTTGGCCGCCTCGATGAGCTGGTGGCCAAATGGCGGTGCCCGGTTGAGCCAGGCTTCCAGTCTCCCAGGGCTGAGATTGACGAACTGGTCCCACGCTGAATCAGGCAGGGACAGAGATATACTCACATGACACTCCATTTGCCGCCAACACAGCGATAGACTTGGGCCCGATATGGTCCAGCTCGCGGAAGATGGCGGAGGAGTCTTCCCAGGCTCGGCCGTTGACGATGTGAAGCAACTCGAGACCAGACTTAGCTGCACCGCCATACTTCTTCTCCGCAGCGACTCTGAAAATCGCTGCACGGGTCAGCACGCTTCAGCGAGGTAGGTACCTTTCGCGATGCGCGGCGCTGCGTTGTAGATTGCTACCTGGGTCTGGAGGGGCGAGGCGTTCTCGGTCCGGGTCTGGGCATCTTCCACTGCCACATTGCCGAAGATGACCTGGAGATGGAGGAACACCTTGTCTCTGGATGTCAACCCGATCACCTCACATGGCGTACGCATATGATCGAACTTTGTCGATCCCGTACCGGATTTCTGGATTGCTGCTCAGCTTGTTCAATGCCTTCATCAGCTCGACCAAGTTGATAACTCACTGCGACTTCTCCCTGCCGGGGGCGGAGACTCGAGAACCTGGACATGAGGATTCTGATTTTTCAACCTACTCCGTGGCTCCCGCCATGATCTCCAGCAGGCTTCGCAGGTCAGCATCGCAGGGCATGGAGGTGATGTGGCACATCTGCAAGTCAGTAGGATGCCTTCGGTGGAAGCTTACGGTCTTGTAAGAGATGAAGTTCTCGCTCATGATCTTGCCAAGATTAGTGTGCTGCAGATCCTCCATGCTTGTGTTGTTCTGGTGCTGCTCCTCCTCCGGGAGGTCTCCAGGAGCAACGAACTCTCGTTTCGTCAGATCCTTGATCGCGGTCTGTTGTCAGTCATTGTTGGCCGATCATCTCACTTCTGCCAGTTCATCTAGCGTCTCCTTCCAGGTCTTCGACCTATCCTTGACAAGTAGACCTTGGTAGAAGATGGGATTCTGTCGAAGCCGAATGGCCAGAAACGATCTTGATCAGAACCGGCACCAGAAGGTCTAACCCACCTCTGCAGCCAGTCCTGCGCGGATTTTAGCGAGTAGATCGATTTTAGCCCGATTTCGCTGTTCATATCTGCAAGCGTCAGCTCGCGCAGCTCACGCGCGGTGCTCTTCTGCGAAATCCCGACTCACGCTCAGTCAGATTATTGTGCAGTGAGCTCTCCAGGATGGTCCGCGAGTGAAGCATATCTCTGAACTGCATTTCAGCACCGCTTCAAGTTGGACACACCCTCTCCACTTTCGTCCTGTGGCACATCACCACGACTGTCCCCGACGTGTCATATTGGGGGCGCCCCGCGCGCCCCATCATTTGCTGGACTTTAGTAACTCTTATACCTGCTCGCACCTGGATATCGATGTCAGAGTAGTCGCGGAAGCCTTGGCCGTTCCACATGGACGTGCCCTTGATGACCACAAGGTGGGCAGGGAGGTTGACCCCTACTGCGAGTGTCTGTTCATCAGTCCTGTTCAACAGCAGCACTCACAGAGGTGGCTACGATAAGATGCAGCCTTGATTCTCGGAACGCCTGCTCGATCTCTCGCCGGTCATGGAGATCAATGCCGGCGTGATGAACGGCCACGCCGTACTCTGTCATTGCTTTGACTTTCGCATCCTGCAGCGAGTCGAGCTTTCGACTGAGGCTGTCAGCAAGGTCAACCCATAACCGCACTTCCGGGCAGCGTTCCAAGGCACACGCTTGTTAGCAGCCAGTGCATTGGCATAGTCCTTGCAGATCTGATCGGCCGTGGCGGAGCAGGCTGGTGTCAGTTGGAGACGAGTCAGATCGTACTCTTGCGGGTGGGACAGAAGACGAGGACAGGAAGCTGATCACTGTGCTTGTTGAGGACGCCGAACAGCTCTTTATCCATCTTTGGACCGAGGGCAAAATCGTTGGGCGCGTCAAAGCCGATAGGCGGGACACGCTTGAGTTTCACCGGGCGATACTCCTCGCCAAACTTCAGTCAGTCAGTAGTCAGCCAGCCACAAACGCACCGCAAAGACCTTGGCCTTGGGCATGTGCTCCACCTCGTCGCTGTCTGTCCCCAGAGGCAGGTCATAGTCGTCAGTGCCGATCCACCTTGCCACATCGTCAATGTTCGGCACCAGAGTCGTCAGTGGGATGTACGGTAAGTCGTGTTCTTACAGACGCCGAGACCGCCACGAATCGCGTACGGTGGCCAGGGGACTTCATCCTCGACACCAAGACTTCCAATGTGGCACCCCGGTCCTCGTGGAGAATGTGGACCTGCCATCAGCTCGGCAAGTAGCTAGCTCACCTCATCGATCATCATAAGCCGCAGACGCTCAGTCACGCGGTTGAAGGACGACCTGCGAGTCATGGAGTCCCATTTCTCAGGTGTGGTGACGACCAGGCTGACTCTCGTCAGGCGGCTGTAGGCTTCCGAGTTGTCCGTGTCGCCCGTGAGCTCCATGCCTGTCGTCAGTGGCGTTGGGTTATATCTCACATTCAATGCCGAGAGACTGGAACCGGCTGCCCCAGTCTTGCACGCGCTCGTTGCACAACGCCTGTCAGGTCAGCTCGTCGATACCTTGGTGATCACTTTCGTGGGCGCCATGTAGATGGCTAGATTCTTGGTGCCTTGTGAGTCCTCGTTGAGCATCTGCAGAAACGCCAGCTCGAAGACTACAGTCTTGCCTGACCCCGTTGGGGCTGCATGTCAGTTGTGACAGTCCCCAACCTACCAGAAACGACTAGGTTTTCTTCAGATTCATAAGCAGCGTGGAAGACCTCACTCTGCATGGCATTAAAGTGTTTGAAGGAGAACAGCGCCCGCTCAGCGGAGCTCCCTTCCAGTCAGTACGCCCAGCATCCGCGATCTACTCAATGCAGTCACCGGAACGAGGTTGTCCGTCGCAGTCTCAGACTCGGGCTGCACTGGCAGCACTTGTTGCGGCACCCTCGCCGACTGCGGAGTGGTAATCCCAGGACGGGGACCCTTCGGAAAGCGGACAGACGACCTAGACTCACTCCGAGATGGAGGGCGTAGGAGTGCCGACGCCGGCCGGCTGGGTGGTCGCTCGTTACCCGTCGGGGCTGGGAAGAACGGCGACCTCGTCTGCCCTCGCGATACGGAGTCTGGTCAATCGCCGTTCAGGAGTATGACTTACTTTCTACCCTCTTTGTCGTTGCTAGTGCCTCCTCGAGCCACCCGGCGTCTTCGATGCCATACTCCTCCTCGCTGGAGGGTTGCTGAGGTGGCAGAGTGGCTGTGGCTCTGGGGAAGGCGGGGTTATCATCGTCGCGAGCGGGAGAGAAGGTGGGGTCTGGCATGAGAGGGTCACTCTGGGCGATGCGGGCGAATGGTGTGGGGAGAGTTATAGCACTAGACTCTTCCTCGAATGGCTGTATAATCGGCGCTGAGTCGGTGGGTCCGGAGAGGGGTTCTCTATAGGGTTCAGTCATGCTCAGATGCCCAGCAGAGTGAGGCGCTAATGGCTGGGCAAATGACGGGAACGCCGCCAGCGGGGATACTGTGTCGTCGCGATGCAACGAGTACTCGGCGTACATCTCCTCCTCGCCTGGTGTCCCAGATTTGAAGGGATTGTGTGCCAGGGCCTGAGCGAGATCGGAGGTACTCGAAGTGCCCAGAAGAGGTGCGTCGAAGTGATCGTAGTGGTCAGGCTGGACCGGGGTGGGAGGGAAGGTAGGTCTTGCGAGCTCGTTGGATGGCGGGGAGAAGGGCGTGGAGCCTGCTCTTGCTCGCTCTGCCCTCGCTAGCAGGTCTGCGAGGGCTTGTGGTGTGCGTGCTGGAGACGACATGCGTGTGGAGTGGCCGCTATGGCTGGTCGACAGTGATGAGTGGAGGTCAGTAGGGAGGGTGGAGAGGTGAGGAAGGTGGGTGGGGCGATGAGGTGGGAGATGACGGAGGTTGGTTCGGTGATAGGAGGGGGATGATATGGTATGGTGAGTGAAGGGAAGGAAGGCGAGGAAGGAGAGGAAGGTAAGGAAGACGAGGAAGGCGAGGAAGGCCAGAACGTCAGAGGAAGGTGAGGAAGGTGAGGAAGGTGAGCGATTTCAGTATGTACCGCAGATCATGAGGCAGTGTCACCCGGATACCGGACATCATGCGCAACCACCCCTCTCAACCACACACGACACCGTGCTATGCATATTTTGCTTCTTCTACTCCTTGACCTCGAACACGATCTACCGTCAGCCCAGACCATACCATMCCCCCGCCGCGACACTACTCACCTTGCCGTGGTTCTTATTCTGCTCCATCTCGCGCTGGCCGTCCTGCACCTGCGTCCAAGGGAAGACCTTGTACAGCTCTACCTTCATCGTGCCGTCCTCGATCAGGGGCAGCGCGTACTTGCCAAAGCTCTGCAACAGCTCAGCCTGGTACTCGACCGTGCGGGAGCGCAGCGTCGAGCCCTTGACGGTCAGGCGCTTAGCGAGGAACTGGGCGATGTTGGCCTTGTCCACGATCGCGCCGGAGAGGAACGCGAGGATGACCATGCGGGCGTCGCGGTTCATGACTGCCAGGTTGCTGTTGAAGTAGTTTTTGCCGACAAAGTCGACGACGACGTCGACGCCCTCCTGCTGGCCCTTGATTACCTCCTCGAAGCCTGGTGTCAGCGCTGGTCAGAGTAGGCCCGCACTGTGGGTCCTGTAGTTGATAACCTCGAGGCGGGGGTCGTTGTCGACGAGCTTCTTGAGGAAGGCGACCTTGTCGTCTGTGCCGCAGGTCGCGAAGACCTTGGACGCCTGGCCGACCTTGACTGGGGGTCAGCGCGGGACTCGAGCCACGACTCACGGGCTAGCTGGATAGCAGCGACTCCGACACCCGAAGCGCCCTGGACTTGTCAGCTCGGCCCTCGTGTCCAACCTACAGCGTGGATGAGGACCTTCTCCCCCTTCTTCATGCCGCACTCGAGGTAGAGAGCCTGCCACGCTGCTGTCAGCTGCACATTACAGCATGATAGATCTCACCAGTCATCCAGTTCTCAGGCATGGCCGCGGCGTCGACCCAGGACATGGCCTTGGGCTTGGGGAGGAGCATGGCCTCGGGGTTGGTGATGTACTCTGCGTACGCGCCCTGCGGGTCAGCGGTCGCTCGAGCTCACCGATGCGGCATCGCTCCGCGTCGTGACTCACACCAAAGGCAAGGCCGAGGACCTCGTCGCCGACCTTGTACTTTTGGGCGCCCTCGCCCAGCTCAGCGACCGTGCCGGCAAACTCGACGCCAAGGATGGTCTTGGACGCCTGAGGAGGGAGAGCGTACTTGCCCTCACGCTGGAGCAGGTCCATACGGTTCAGGCCGAAAGTCTGCCATCAGCGCCTGTGTACCAGTGTACCCAGTGACGTAACCCCGAATGCCGAAGATACTCACGTTGATCTGTTCGTCAGCATTGTTCTAGAGCAGTGTCCAAAACCCACCTTGACGAGCACCTCGCCCTTCTTGGGAGAGGGCGTAGCCTCCTCCCCGAGGTAGAGGTTCTCGATGGGGCCCTTGCCGTCCTTGATTAGGATACACTTCATATTGTCCAGAGCTGTGTGGGATACGGAAAACGACCGGGAAATGAGGGGCGCTTGGAGGGTAGCGTTGGAGCACGGTATGGATCGCGAGGCAGTGAATGCGAGAGAGCGTGCTGGGAGTCGGGGGTTGGAGAGTGAGCGGAAAGATGTCGCGATGCAGCGACGAGACATGGTCGATGGTGTGAAAGACAGCTAGCGGTGTAGCGCGGACCCACCTGACGCCGGGGGCGGTTTATCCGTCCCACATTCAGCAATGGGGGTGGTGTGGGGACGATCCTGAACCATCTCCACCGGCTGACGCATGTCGCTAGGTCGATTTCTGCTTATCTGTGCGGAGTGCTGCTGGCTCTCCGCTGGGGTATGGTCGGTAAGATCGATGCCTGAGTTCCATGCATCGCGAACACTGGATATGCTGGGCACTCTGGTGGTGCCAGTGGTGGTCGCTTGGCGGAAGCTGGACGAGCATTGTCTCAGCTACAGCTCTTGTCGATTACCAGATGCGTCTTGAGGCAAGTTGATGTAGCAATGTCTAACGCAGTCAAGATAAGCGCGCGGAGCTCGAACACCTGTTCGCGATGTTGGCATCACTCTCGCCCTCGTGTGTGTGGAGACATGGAGCATGCATGGAGGCATGGGATATCGGTCAACCGGTATACGGCCCCGCTTCAACCGGTTATAAGCGAGGAGCGGATGGTTGTACTCTTTCATTGTCGCGAGACATTCTGAGAAACCGACGATGGAGAGACAGCGGACAGATACCGTACATCGCCTATGGAGTGAGTTTACATACTCCTCTAGCGAATGTCTGGAATGGTGTACGCAGTCTGAGTCGCAAATGCTCATGTGCTCATGTGCTCGATACCATCTCACATGCTTAGAGCTTGACAAGCAACAACAAAGTGCGTTCCGGGAGTGTGGGCAGGCACAGGTGTCCGAGGATCTCGGTGCCGTGCACGCACATCTCTTGGCGCTCCGCAGAGGCGCTGGCGCTCGGGAAACACAACGGCTCTGACAAGCTGACAAGGACAAGGGCATGCAGCGCTTCAGGCTGATCATCGCTCGCTTCATTCACAACTTGTCGCGACCGAACGTACGGGGCCTGGCTGGGCGGCGGCGCCCCTTGACGTATGACCGACCCGCGGTTCGGGACCTGGAAAGTCAAAAAAGTGCCAAGCCATGCATGCGTGCGAGCGAGACCACACCTGCGACAACTTGCACAAAGCCACCTCGCCATCTCGTAGGCAGCGCCCAATGATGAGGTGGCGACGGTGCTGGGGAGATGCACGTTGCACAGACTATCTGCGATGCGTGGAGCTGATTGTCTGAACAACCAGGTGAGGAGAACAGGGAATGGTAGCATCAGCGGCAAGAGAATGCATGTATGTGTGTGATGTATGTATGGATGGTGGATTGGGTGCATTGGTGGTGGTTGTCACTGAGTTGAGAGGCTAAACGCCAAGAAAGGAGGGGATGGAATGGGAGGCGTCGCGTCGTGATCATTGATCATGAGAACGCACACACAGGTCATGTGGCCCGTGGCAGCAGCAGTGCAGTGCCAGAAGCAGTGAGAGTGAGACTTTGCCTTGTGAAAGGGGGGCGGCAAATGGCGCAGAAGCCGCCACGCAGGTGCACAAAGACATATTGCGCCGCGTATGTCACGCACGTCGCTCACCGCTTGTGCTTGAACGCTCGCTATTGCATGCGCGCGATTGATCGTGTGCAGAATGGTAACAACGGTATTCGAGCTAGCAAGACGCGCGCGAGCCAGCCAGTTCGGTCGGCACGGGTTCCTCGGATCCAACCCGAAGAGGAAATCCCCGTGACCCAGATGATTGATGCTAGTCTGCGTCAGCCGGGTCTCCCCTTTTCGCTCGGCATCGGGGTCTGTGTCTGTATGTCTGTCTGTCTGTATGATCGTGTATGATGTATGATCAAGCACGCGCCCAGTCGACCCGAGCAATCTGCTCGCAGTAGTACACAGAGCAGTGATAGCACGGCCAGCACAGACGAGCTCTCAACCAAGGACAAGAAGAGCTGATCAGCGGGGGTGGCTAGCTGCTGAGGATGTGATGCAGGACGCATGAATGACCTGGCAAGCCGGCAAGTTGATCCGATCGGTGGCAAGCCGGGCGCGCGGGGGCGCATGCAAGGGGGCGTGCGGGCGTGGTTGGTTCGTCGCATTCTGGGGCAAAACTATCGGCAAAGACACAAGAAGAGAGCGAGTGTGCGTGTGTGTGTGCGGGGGGGCGCATAACGCGGGGTTGTTATCCTATCGTTATCCTGTTCTGTTCCAAGTCTTGTGCGCTCACTAGCTGGCATGAGCACGTCCTATCTCTCTGGCGGCAGATGAGCAGAAGGAGTTAGAATGGGACAGAAGGCCAGACGCCTAGTAGTAGTAGCCGGCCGAAGAACACCTGTGCACCTGAGCGCATGAGAAACAAGACTCTTGACTGCTCTACTTGTCTTGAGAGGAAGAGAGAGAGCCGGTGAGAGTGTAGAGCGGGGGTCCCATGCAAGGACAGGACAGGGCCCAGGGGCGTCGTGGCACGGAACCAGGCTCAGGCGCTCAGGCTCAGGCTTCGGGCTGGCTCTCTCTTGGAAGAGTCCTTTGGGCACACAGGGACAAGGACGGGCGGTATAGCCGCAGCATGCCGCCCACAAGAGACGCTCTCTCTCTCTTACTCTGAAGCAGCACTCACCACGTCCCTCCACTACCCCCACCCATCCCTCGTCCATTCCCGCCCGTGCGGTATCCCGTTATCCGTCACCCACCCAACCAACCCAACCACCACCTCGTCCTCACTCGTCCTCTCTTCGATTGTTATATCCACAATACACTTTCTACTCTCAACCACTTTCGCATCTTCCACACCACCTTCGCATTTCCCACGAGACACTCCCCTGTCAAGCTTCCCCCAACTGCTAGCTACTGCTGCTACTTCTGCTGCAGATCGTTTGTCTCGTCACCACTACTGTCACCTTGGATCAACAGCCTCGAGGCACCCTTCAAACCTAGCTACTCACCGTCACTTTTGCAATGGCCCCGAGAAAGAACAACGAGCCCGCGTCCTGGGAGGTGGACGCCGACAAGCCCAAGCCCGAGGGAGAGACCCGCATACGCCGCTCATATGCAAGCAAGGAGCTCGTTCTTCGTGAGTACTAGTTTCCGTTCTGTCGTCATCACTGCCTGTGACTCTGTCGTTGTCGCAAGGACGTGGACTGTCGTCGGTCAATTTGGCGGCCCGGCAATGCCGCAACGCTCGACACGTCATGCCTTGTTGCCACCTTCCCCACAACTTGGTGGTCCACCAAGCCATTCCGGTCCCCTAGTGGACGACTTGCCCCAGTCGTCCTCGCTAGCGAGTCAGTGCATGCGGGGTGGAGATCATGTCTCAGACGTGAATCGACGTCGGCGTCATTGGTGTCCATCCCGATGCGTCGAGGAGGCGCCCTGTGCGCCTTGTTCACCTTGCATGAGCCATCACATCCATTGCATCGAAATCCAGATCGTCGCCCCCCCCTTGCCCTTTCTCACGCACACACATGTTCGGGTTATGCAGCAGCGGTGCACAGAGTCCAGATAGCTAACGCTTCCCAGGCCCAGAGGAAGGCATTGACACCGTTCACGATGTGATGCTGTACGCCACCCGTACGCACGCAACGAAGAAGGCGTTTGGTGCTCGTGAGATCGAGCGCATGATCACCGAGACCAAAAAGGTCACCAAGATGGTCAACGGCCAGGAGACCCAGGTGGACAAGGAGTGGTCGTACTTCAAGCTCACTCCTCTCGAGTGGATGACGTACGAGGAGTCGCTGAGGGACATCAAGGCGATCGGTTCGGGTCTGCGCGAGCTTGGCTCGGGAGGTGCTGGCGAGACCTTTTTCAACATCTACGCGGGTACCTCGTAAGTGCAGCTAGCTACGTCCACAGCTCTACCGATCTCGTGCTGACATCTTTCAGCCGTCACTGGATGTTCATGGCCCAGGCATGTGCCTTCAACGCCGTCCCCATCTGCACGGCCTACGACTCGCTCGGCCCCGACGGCCTCGCCCACTCGCTCAACGAGACCGAGGTCCGTGGCATGTTCACAAACGCCGAGCTCCTCGGCACCCTTGCCAAGGTGCTTCCCAAGTGCCCCACTGTCCAGCTCATCGTCTACGATGGCAAGATAAACGACGAGTCGGTTGTCGACAAAATCCGCAAGGTCCGCGAGAACATCAGGCTTGTCCACATCGACGAGGTGCGCGAGATCGGAAAGGCCAACCCCAAGGAGGCCATCCCTGCTACCCGTGACGACGTGTACTGCTGCATGTACACCTCTGGTTCGAGTGAGTCAATTTCCGGACGAGGGCTCGAGTCTATGCTGACGCCAACAGCCGGCACGCCCAAGGGTGTCCTCCTTACCCACGGAAACGTCACCTCTGCTGGTGAGTTTACACGCCCGTGCATGTAGCTAACGGCTCCAGTCGGATCGGTCTGGAAGCTCCTCTACGAGTTCCTCAGCCCCTCTGACACCTACCTCGCCTTCCTTCCCCTCGCCCATATCCTCGAGTTTGTCGTCGAGATGTCGTTCGTCTTCGCCGGTCTCCCCATTGCGTACGGCCGCGTCAAGACTCTCACCGACGCGTCGGTGCGCGAGTCGAAGAGCGACATCATGGAGGCTCGTCCTGTAAGTGGAACAAGGAGATGGCCCGTTTGCTAGTGCTGGCGCTGACGGTCTCAGAGCATCATGGTCGGTGTCCCCCAGGTGTGGGAGATAATCAGGAAGGGTATCCTCTCCAAGGTCGAGGGCGGAGGTGGCCTGAAGAAGGGTGTCTTCAACTTTGCCTTCAAGACCAAGGCTGCTGCTCAGCAGTACAAGATCCCCGGTCTTGCTGGCCTCACCGACGCCATCGTCTTCAACCAGGTCAAGGCGCAGACCGGTGGCCGTCTCAAGATACTTTTCAGCGGAGGCGGTCCCGTCTCCAGGTCAACTCAGCACTTCCTCTCCACCGCTCTCGTCCAGATGATCCAAGGTGAGCTCGTGCTATGAACTCCATACTGACTACAGGCTACGGTCTCACCGAGGGCACCGCCATGGCTGCCATCCTCAACCCTGGCTGGTTCCAGGTCGGCTCTGTCGGCGGCCCCGTCCCCGGTGCGGAGATCAAGCTCGTTGACAGCCCCGAGGCCGGATACCTCAGCACCAACGACCCTCCCCAGGGTGAGCTGTATATCCGCGGCCCCGCGCTCTTCAAGGGCTACTACAAGCGCCCCGACCTCGACGCCGAGGCGTTCACCCAGGACGGCTGGTTCAAGACCGGCGACATTGGCCAGTGGAACAAGGACGGCACCCTGTCCATCATCGACCGCATCAAGAACCTCGTCAAGCTCCAGGGTGGCGAGTACATTGCGCTCGAGCACCTCGAGTCGGTGTACAAGTCGCTCCCATTCGTTGCGAACGGCGCGGTCATTGCAAACTCGCAGCACACCCACCCCGCCATGGTCATCATGGCGCACCCCATCAACCTCCCGCAGTTTGCCAAGTCGCGCGGGCTCGGCGACCACGGCGACCTCGACGCCTACTGCGAGGACCCCAAGGTCATCGAGGCGTGCCTCAAGGAGCTGAACGACGTCGGCCGCAAGCAGGGCCTCAAGGGCATGGAGCTGCTCGAGGCCATCGTCCTCACCCCGGACGAGTGGACCCCCGAGAGTGGCTTCCTCACCGCTGCGCAGAGTGAGTCGATCCCGGCTTGGCTTTGGAGAGACTTGTGCTAACCTACCGCAGAGCTGCAGCGCAAGGCGATCGAGACGCACTACCACGACGCCGTCGACGCCGTCTACAAGCTCCACCACTAAATCATGTGCCTATGCTGGATCGATAGTCGTGCTTAGTACTGGTCACATTATGCTGTTGACCGCATGTATACGTAATGTCATGTGCAGCGTGCAGAGTGTGCAGGGCGGTAGTCAGAGTGCACCTGCTGAACGAGGAAGGCGACAAGCAAAGTGCTAACGGCCTGTAATACCATGATCTATCCATCGCAAACTACGACAGGCCTACTGTATCTACTCTTCCTCCTCCTCGTCATCATCCTCATCCTCGCTCACCTCCGCGCCCTTCTCCCTTAGCAGCTTCTTATCCCGCTTCCGCTTAGACGTAAGCTCATCAAGCAGCACAAGCAAGTCCTCGTGCTCCTTCTCCGCCTCTGACGCCTTCTCCTTCTCCTCCTTTGCGACCTTTTCCAGCTCCTCGACCTTCTCCTTCAGCTTGGTGAGCTCGGCATTGTCCGCCTGCTTCCCCTTCTTCCCCTTCCCTCCACCACCACCTCCACCGCCAGAGGACTTGGCCTCCTCCGCCTTCTTCTCCGCAGCCTCGACCTTTGTCTTGGCCTCCTCCTCCACCTTCTTGACCTTGGCCGCGGCGTCCTCCTCTGCCTTCTGGAGCTTCGCCTCGGTCTCCTCCTCTGCCTTCTTGATCTTCGCCGCGGTCTCCTCCTCCGCCTTCTTGAGCCTCTCCTCCACCTCCTTCAGCTTCTCCTCCGCCTTCTCCTCAGCCGTCTTGAGCTTGGCCTCGGCCTCCTCCCGCGCCTTTTCAGCCGCAGCAACCTTCTCATCACCACCACCCTTGGCCTGCCCCAGCTCCTTCTTCGCCTCCCTCAGCTCGCCGCGCAGCTGCTCAAGCTCAGCAGTGGCAGCCGCGAGCTGCGCCTTCGTCTCGGCATGCGCCGCGCTCTCAGCCAGACTGACAGACACCTGCGCCTTGGCCGCAGCAAGGTCGGAGCGGAGGTTGTCCAGCTCCGACCCATCCGCCTTGGACACCTGCTCGCCCAGGGACTGGATCTCCGCCGCGAGGTGGTCCTTCTCCTTCGTGTGCTCGGACTGGAGGTTCGTGATCTGCGCCTGCAGGCCGACCACCTCCTCCGTCGAGGCCTTGAGCTTCCGCCGGAGGTTCATGATAATCTCGGCCGAGGACCCATCGTCCGTCGCGTTCGCTTGCCGCACAACATCGGGGTCGACGGCAATGCTCCGCTGCACGGTGTAGTAGTTGTTCTTCCAGAAGTCGACGAACGCCCAGTCGAACCAGAGCTCCAGGCCCTCGTCGTCGTCCGTGTCTGTCGGGGCTGTGGCCTCGTCGCTCTCGGTGTCAAAGGCGTCGGGCTGGACCGCGCGGAAACGCGGGTCCTCGCGCAACCTTGCCATGCGGGAGACGAACTGGTCCGGGCCAATACGCGAGTGCAGGATCGGATGCAGCGTCGCGCGGGTGACCTCTCCTGGCTCGCGGTTGAACTCGTAGCACACACCGAGGAGGAAGGCGCACAGTCCCTGGACCAGTGGGTCGATGCCCGTAGGCTGGGTTATAGGGCCGATGACCTGGCGTCAGAAAAAGCTGCAAGACTAACACTTACCACTTGCAGATTGGAGCTCTCGCTGAGGAACTCCTTCACGCTCTTCGGGCTGTCCCAGAGCCATGTGCACAGGAGCACGAGGTAGCCGACCATGACGCGGGTCCAGTCCTCCTCCTCGATAGTTGCTGTGCCTCCGTTCTTGACTGCCTGGTTCGCAGCCGTCTCCTGGGCACGAGCAGCCATCATCAGGTTGCCAACAACAAGCTGTAGTAGGGACACCTTGTCATCCTCGTCTGTTGACCCCGGCTCCGCATCTCCGCTCGGGAAAGAGACTTCCCGGGCCAACTTCTTGCCGCCCTCCGAGTTGCGCAGGAGGTGAGCCATGAGCAGGCACGAGAAGAGTGGTCGGTATGGGTCGATGGCCACCTCGCCAGAGGGGAAGTCTAGAAGACCAGACAGGATGAGTGATCCGGCTGATTGCGGCTCATCGTGGTGAGCAGCATTGGGGTTGTCAGATGGCGGGGCCACAAGTGAGGAGAGGATGCCTATCCGTGCATCGTCGTTGCCAGACACATACGCCTGGAGTCAGAAGGTTACCACCAATGTCACCCACCTCGAATAAATTGACACCGGCAGCGCGCCCACGCAGTCCCCGTCCTCCGGCGCTGGGGTCGCCATTGATGACGGCAGAGACGAGGACCTCAACAACAGGCTGGGGAGGAAGGCGGATAAAGCCGCCGTTCGGGTGTTCGGCATCAGCGCGCACGGGTAGCAGCGGGGAGATCTCGAGTGTCGACAGCAGCGCCTGATTCGCGATGGACGATAGCAATATCGGGGTGAGGGCGTTGAGCGCCTGCGACTTCAGAGCATTGGGGGCATTCGAGGCCAGAGCGAGCTCAAGCAAGCACCGGGTCACTCCCCCGTTCGCCAGAGCGCTCTGGTTGACGCCTCCGGGACCACCAACCAGCATGCGGATGAGGCCAATGGTGAGGCCAGCGTTCAGGATCTTCTGCTCCTGCCATTCCTGGATTGCAAACTCGTCTGGAGCGGGCGCATCTGACGGGAGTCCGGCGGGGAACTTGAGGATAGGGGGTAGAGAGGGAATGAGAGATAGCTCGCGGAAGAGGTTCTAATGTCAGCTTTGGGCTCGTAGCCGATCCCCTACCTGGTTGGAGACGTTGAATTGCAAGAGGGTGGCGATGACAGCCAACGCGTCCTGAACGACGATACCACCATCGATGCCGTTCTCCGCGTTGATGACGTCGAGGACCTTTTCAAACGCACCAGAGAAGGCAATGATCTTCTGCAGGTCGGCGTTCTGCGCCAACAGCACCGGGAGGAGCAGCAGCCCCTCATTGCGGAGTATCTCCCCCGCACCTCCGCCCAGAGCGCTCTGCGTCCCGGGTGCCGGCGCCTTCGGGTCCAAGACAGTGAGAATCCCGTCAACGCCAGGTGGCGGAGCCGAGAGGAGGTACGTCTGCGCCAGTGACGCGCGAGAGGTCATGATCTGCGAGATGAACTGTATTGCGTTGAATCGGACGTAGAACGCAGGTGATGTGGAGAGGAGGCTGAGAGCTGCGTGGAACGGCTCGGGCGTCTGCTGTTAGCTCATGCCGACCCCAGACCGACCTCCAAGAACATGTCAATGTGCTTCAGTCCCACGTCGTCCTTTGCAGGCTGAGCGTCAGCACGGGCAGACCGTCATACCGCGCCTACCTTGTCGGGAACTTCACACAACGACATGAATGTCTCGAGCGATGCCTTGGCAATGTCAACGTCGTACGGCGCATCGTGCACCAGCACAGCGATGAGGGATGGGAATGCTTCCCTTCCAACCTCCGCCTTGTATTCGCGGCTGAGACCCTTAAGACTTTGAACAGCCGTCCTGCGATCCTCGACTTGTGGACTCGTGCTGATCTTCTCGACCAGCTTGGTGATCGTATCTGTTGCCGTCTGGGGAACGGCACTCAGCTCCCCACGCAGGGCTGTCACAGCCGACGAGAAGCGTGCACCGAACATCGATGACATGACGGCGGGGTGGGGACGGTGGTTCGCGTATGAGATCAGACAAGGACCCAACAACCCAAGAGGTAAGTGACACGCATAGCTAGGCACGTCACGAGAACGTCGTCGCGACTCGTTACGTAAACAACGGCTAAGATCGACGCGCTGCCCGAGATGTGGGGTGTGTGAGGAGCCTGCTGCATATGCATCATGTAAACGTCGCATCATCATACATACGAAAATGAATCTATCTAACCCTGCTGGGCACGCCTTGCAAGCGCTGCTGCCAGGTCAAGTTGACCGCCGGCCATGGTCGGACGGCTGACCTTGCCAGGGGCATCGCCGCCATTCTGTGCGGGCGGCCTGCTGGCGGAGGGGACGGGTGGGCGGCCGCCTGCAGCACCACCTCCGAAGCCAGCTGGCTTCCCAGGCTTGGGAGGGATAACTGGCTTGGGCTTGGTTGCTGGAGGGGGCCCACGGCCGCCGACGATACTGCTGGGTCGCGAGCCGCCTGGCGTGGACGCCGGCGATGTGCCGCTCGACCCGTTGGCGCGGCCGTTAAGGGCTGCCATGATTGCTGCTGCTGCAACTGAGCCAGGCGCGTTAGACGGAGTTGGCGAGTGAGACACCTGCTGAGCAGGAGCCGATGGCGCCTGACGCGGTGCAGGAGGAGGTGGCGCTGCCGCGGGTTGCTCGATGAGCTTGAGATAGTTGCTAGGAGCCCAGCCCTCCTTGCCTCCCTTGACGATCATCCACCATCCGTTGTCATCCTTCTCCTTGACTTCCACCTCGTCGCCCTTTGTGAGGTCCAGTTCACCCTCCTGGCCTTGGAAGTTGTACAATGCCTTGTACATTTCCTTCTGTGGCTGACGGGCGGCAGCGGGAGGAGGTGGAGGGGGAGGCGGCGGGGGAGCCGATGGGGCTGCACCATATGACGAGGTGGGAGCCTTGGCAGCTGGTGCTTTGACTGCTGCAGGTGGGGTTGCCTTGACTGCCGCAGGAGGTGTCGCCCTGACCGTCGCCGGCGCGGCCTTGGCTGCAGGAGGCATGGGATTCGCAGCAATCGCGGCGACGGCAGGGGGTGCTGAAGGCTTGGCTGCACCGGGCAGAGCTCGGGCTTGCGGCCTGTTCTGAGACCGCCCAGCCATCGCCGCCGGCGCCTGCTTCGGCTGCTTCTTTGCCTTTGGCTTGCGCGGAGGCATGGGGTAGGACTGGCTGTTGGGGGGCTCACCGGGGCCGACAGTGATGGTGTGGCTCTTGTAGACAGCGTTACCTTGACCAGTGCCTTTGACAGACTTGATCTGAGAAGCCTTGCCCTTCTTCTTGAAGCAGGAGATGGTCGGTCCGATGTTAACAGGCAGCCTTCCCCCGAGCTGCGTTTCGATCACGGCCGTGAGCTCAGTCTTGAAGGGACAGATCAGAACAGGGTCGCCCTCCTCTCCCGAGGAATTGAGAACAAAGAAGTCGTCGCGCAAGTTGGTCATGGAAATGCCTTTCAGTGTGCTGAGCGGGATCTTGCGCTCCAGCACAGTCTGTACACCTCGCTCCTTGGTCTGCTGTGTCACAACAATATAGAACGCCTGTTGGGTGACAATGAAGAAGCGAGGGCTGGGCTTTGACGACCGTCCCAGCTTGGAGACAAGCATCTCGCCACGGGAACTGAAGTGGACAATCTCGCCAGCTGCAAGACCGGCAGCCCTGCGTAGCAGCTCTCCCTGAGGGGAGCGACCATTGAGATCGAGGTAGTCGCCCATGAACTTGCGCATGCCGAGCAGACTGAATCTCCTGCGCTCCTTGCGACCACCAAGAACTTGGTGTCCATATTCACGCCTCTCGGCGTAGATGAGGGTTTCCTTCTGACTGCGCCAGAAGCGCTGGATCTTGATGGCCGCCTCAATCTTGCGCCGGACGTACGCACGCCAAGCCCGCTGAATACGCGTTGCCATAGTGTGCCAGTAGCGGTCACGTTCGCCTTCAAGGTAGAAGAGCGTCTCCGGGTTCTTGATGAACGCCTTGGTAACACCCATCTGCCACTCGTCCTTGGCAATGCGGGCATCCGTGAGAATGCGCTCACATCCGGAACGGGCGTCACCCTCCCAGATGTAGTCACCGGCATACGAGGTCGACGGGGAGAGGAGGTAAAAGCGCTCGACCATCTTCTGGAAATCGGCACGGTACGCGAATCCTGCTCGACGGACACGAATATTTTCCTGCAGACCGAGATATTTGATCTGATGCAGAATCGCCTTGTCATCGTATTCGCTTGGCGATCGGTTCTGATTCGGCTTGATGGTACGGATGTAGTGGGGCTGACATTGCATGAGGTTTGTGACAAGCTCGTTGGCTGATTGCTTGATCTTGTCGCCGAAGGTGGGAGGGCGCTTCTTCGACTCGTGGTCAACCTTCTCGGGGAAGATAGTGTGGAGGAAGGTGTCGCTGCTGCCCGCAATGAGGTCCAAGATGTCCTTGCCGAGCTGATCCTTGTTCTTGTCGGTCATGCCGGGCACGTTGTACAGCACATCACCAGCATAGTGCTTGATCAGGAACTTGTTTCCGCGTGACTCAAAGTTGGGGTTGGCGGACAGCATACCGGATCGTTGGATGAACGAGTTGTCTGCCGCCGAGGGGTCGGCATGTGCGGTAGCAGTCGCATCGTTGAGCGTAGCGAAGATACCGGCTGGCCGCCTGCCCTCAATGAGTTCACACACAACCGCATTGTCGAAGAACTTGATCGGCGTCCACTTGATTTGCTCTCGAACATACTCATCCTGCTCAGCCTTCAAGGTCAACTCGATGAAGATTTGCTGCAGCTTCTCATTGACGTAGTTGATACACAGTTGCTCAAAGCTGTTGTTGTCGAAGATCTCAAAGCCGTAGATGTCGAGGACACCGATGACAAACGAGTGCGCTGCCTGGGGTTTCATGGACACATTGACGCGACTGACAATCCACTCGAACAAGTTGTTGTACAGCGCCTTAGCGAGAGCGTCTCGTCCTGCGTGTGCTTGGTGCACATTCTGCGGCACCTCATAGACAGAGCCTGAATCGTCAACATACGCAAATCCGACGAAACTCACCCCTCCGGCCACCGCGCTGGGTCTCCATGATACGAGTCAGAAGAACCTTTTGGACAGCTGCTGGGTCGACATTCATCAAGTACGCAACAAAGTCGGTCACACCAGTGTCGCTGATGGTCGCGTTGCCGTCATCTGCCTCATGGAACTCGACATTACCGAGCCACAAGATAGCGGCAATGACTCGGAAGATGGATGTCTGCTCTTCTTGGGTCAGGCCGATGATGTTCATAGCATTCTGGTTGTCAGAATAGTAACCCATGGTAGCTCACCAAAGTCTCTTGGAAGTCATTCTTGTCATTGATGCTTGCGACGTCGAGACATTTGCTGTTCGCAGTGTACGCGTATGCCTCAGGACCCTGGAGGCCAAACTCCTCTGAAAGGTCAGCTGGTCACATGCTGCGCCGCTCACCTCGTTGCTGGGCAGTCGCGGCCTTCGTAAACTGATAGAAGATGTGGAAGTTACGTTCGTTCTTGATCTGGCCAACTACTCGGTTCTGGTCCGTCAGCCACTATTCCGATGAAAAACTCACCTTCTCGAGCAGATAGTTGGTGATCTGGGCTCCCACTGGTTGTCCAAACGAGTCGAACATAATCTCCAAGTACTTCCCGTGGCGAGACGAGTTGTCATTCCTGAGCGTCTTGGCGCATCCAAATGATTCCAGTAGCGGATTGGTTGCCAGTACCATCTCCTTGACCCCGTCGATCCCGCTTCCAGCCTCGCCGCTACCACTGACGGCGGCGATGTATTGCATAATCCGCTTGGCAGCCTCAGTCTTGCCTGCGCCCGACTCTCCCGAGATGATAACACACTGGTTTTCCTTCTCAGTGGTCATGCGGTAGTATGCCGACTCTGCGATGGCGAAGACATGTGGAGGCATCTCCAGACGGTTCTTGCCACGGTAGGACTCGAGCGTCTCCTGCGTGTAGATGCCGAGGTCTCGGAAGGGGTTGACAGAAATCAGCACATGTGCGATGTACGTCTAAACGTCAGCCATGCATCCGACATGTTATGCTCACGTAGATCTCCTGGTTGAAGAAGCGGGCTTTGAGGTTCTCGTTGATGGACTCGTTTGTGATTGTGCTGAGGAGCGTCATGTCCTGCACTCCCGCCTGCTTCTTCTTGTTGAGACCTTCAGACCAGTCAGCCTAGACGTTAGCTCTATCCAACCTTGATACACACCTTTGCCACCTTTTGGGGCTTCTTCACACCACTGTCGGACAGCAGGCCCCCGAGCTTCTTCTTCTTGCCTCCCACCGCCTGCGCGTCAGATGCTGTGCCACTCTCCTGCGACGAACCATTGTAACGTGATCCGCAGTGAGGTTTGAGATGAAAAGCGACTAGAGTAGCGACAAGCGACTGTTCTATCCCTCCAACCTGGAGTGTATTGATGTATGTGCGGTCCTGTACTTGGGGCAGTGAGTAACAGCAACGTAGCGACATGGACATGGGTGAGTCGTCGTCGTCATCATGGCGGTGAGGAGGGGCCGACGGAATCAAATTCCCCCGCGGTCCCTCTTCACTCATCTCGCGACCACAGCTGCCATCAATACCACCTCCTTCATCAGCAACACTCCATCAGCTGGCCTGGTCCTGAGCGGCGCAGCGCAACACCCAGCCATGGCATCGCACCAACGGCAGAGCGACTATGGCATCCACGAGGTATGTCAAATGTCGCTTCACAGCTAACCACCAGGTCTGGGCCGACAACCTCGAGGCCGAGTTTGCTGCCCTCCGTGCCGCCGTGGATCAATACCCTTTCATTTCAATGGTAGGCTGCTTGCGACTCTCACCGGCTTACATATAGGACACTGAGTTTCCGGGCATTGTCGCGAGGCCAATCGGCACTTTCAAGACCGGCTCAGACTACCACTATCAGACGATGCGCTGTAATGTCGACATGCTCAAGATCATCCAGCTGGGAGTGACTCTCTGTGACGAGGAGGGCAACTCGCCAGAAGGCATGACATGGCAGTTCAACTTTTCGTTCAACCTCACGTATGTTGCCTTCGTGACTCCGCTGACCCGTAGGGATGACATGTACGCGCCGGAATCGATCGAGCTCCTCAAGAATTCGGGTATCGACTTCAAGCGCAATGAGGAGGACGGAATCGATGTCGAGTACTTTGGCGAGCTGCTCGTTACCTCTGGACTGGTTTTGTTTCCGGACGTCAAATGGGTCTCGTTCCACTCGTACGTGGCAGCATCCAACCAGCACTGACATTAGTGGCTACGACTTTGGATACCTCCTGCGCATTCTGACCTGCGAACCTCTCCCTGCTACGGAGAGGGATTTCTTCGAGCTTCTCTTCATCTGGTTCCCGTGTATCTACGACATCAAGCACGTTGTGCGAAGTGTCAAGACTTTGCGGGGCGGATTGCAGGAGATCGCCGAGTCTCTCGGGCTGCAGAGGATAGGGCCGCAGCATCAGGCGGGAAGCGACAGCTTGCTCACCGCCGCTGTGTTCTTCCGCATACGGTCAACCTACTTTGATAACCAGCTAGACGACGGGTACTACAAGTGAGATACAGCGGTGATCTTGGCTGACGACAGAAACTACTTGTACGGCTTCTCCAGCGGCCGCACAAGGCCACCAGGGGAGCTTACAAAGCCATCATCGCCGACGCCCGCCGCGCAGCTCTTAAGCGGCGAGAAGCCATACTAGAGTTGTCACACTACTGTACGATACCAGACTATGCATGAGCCTGTCTACTTCTAGATTGTTGCCGTCTAGTACCCGGCCCGATGTGTGGCGAACGTGGAGACGAAACGGCGGATATCACCGAACGCCTTGGGAGTTTCGCTGCGCCCGTCTGCCAAGTGGGCCTCACTGCTACTCCGGCTGAGCAAGGATGGAAGGCCAGACGGCAAAGAAGGATTCGCGGCTCCCGGTGAGAGCACAGCGCGGTCACTTCCGGGATCCATGTCGATCCCGGTGAGGAAGGACGTGTCGCTGAGGTCGTCCTTGGACGAAGTGACTGACACGAATATGTCGACCAGCTTCTGCTGGTCACTCCGAGCGGTGCCCTTAATGTCGAGGATCTACTATCAGCAAGTTTCTCGCAAAGCCAGATAACGTCTGACTCACCTTCTGGAAGTTGGCGAATGACCGATCACCAATGAGCAAGCAGTAATTTTGGACGAAGCCCTCTGGCGGGTCATCAGGAGCGAGGATGACCTTGAGCATGGTCTCCAGCTGACCAGTGTTCTTGGTCACATATTTCATGTACCCAGTTGTCGTGCTTTCCGAGTGCGGTTCTGGCAGATCAAGGAGACATGACTTGACGGCCTGGACATCCAACAATATCTGCTCGGCACCGATCTTCTTCAGTGGTCGGGACTTGATTACTGCCTGCGTGAAGCGGGTAATCACGAGACCAACAGCTTTGTCTGCAAAGTTGCGGATGTACTTCTTGGACTCGATCCTCGTGCGTACGCATTCTGCCACTTCCTTGATGCTTCCGACCAGGTCTACGATGTACGCCGACCGGCCAGACACATTGTCCAAATCCCTCCATGGAGTCTTGAGAATGGCAGCAAACGCCGGGTCGCATGCCAACTCCAGCTCGCGGAGGATCGTCGTAATGCACTGTGCCTTCGCTGCAGTAAAGGCATCTCGCTCGTCCGAGAACGAAAAGCTATCCTTCAACTCATCCTTGACTTTGTCCTTCAGTCGCTCCTCCAACTGCAGCGAGGTGTTAAAGCAGTACTCGGCCGTGTTGAGAACCATGCACGCTGTTTTGACCTCGTTAAGGTTGCTTCGACCATCGAGCGACCTGCGAATACCATTGTCTGATCTCTTCATACTTGCGAGGAGGACGTCGTCGTTGTACACCTTCAGCCACTTGGCAAAGACCTTGGCGAGGCGGACCATAGGATCGCCCTTTGTATACCTGGCGCATTGATCAAGGGTCTGGCCGTAGAAGTAGAACAGCTCCGTCGACGAGGGCAGGACTGTCGGGCCCGCCGTCTCCGTTTCTGCCAGTGTGTTGTCCAGGCTTGACCGAGACCTCGCCCCGCGGTACTGCGAGAGCATATCTGAAATCGCCCTGTCTTGCGCATCGACGTAGATACCGAAATGGGAGTCAAAGATGGAAGAGATAGTCCACTTGGTGGAAGAGGGAGAAGCAGTGAGAGGGTTGATAGTAATGTCCTCGAAGGGCATGTCGAAGCGCCGCGAGAACACGCCCTCAAAGTCGAGGGTTGCCTGCAGGGCGTCCAGGAGAACGGCGACATTGGGTGTTGCCTTTCCAAGCACATTCGCAAGGTCGACTCGAGTCTGTTCGGCAAAGCTGGCTACCAGGAGACGAGTGACCTCCCAACTCGCTGGGAACAGCGCCGCGTGCTCCTCGTCATGGTGCTTCAGCACACGACGGAACCAAGCATATCGCCTCGGTACGTTGTCCAGCTGCCCTGCCTCGTCCGTGCTCCGGAAGATGCGCCGATATTCCACCAGCTGAAGCTGGATATACCGTTCGATAATGTGCTTGCGGTAGTCACCGCCGAGCACCTCGACGACAAGGCATGACTCGGCGACTGCCCGCAGATCTGGTGGGTGGTTTGGGTCGTTGATGAAGCTAGATCGTCAGCCGAGCCTCACGAATCCACATACAAGGTCTCGAGGACACCATCGACCTTCTCCTGCACCACCTTCCGATCGCTCTCGGCCGCTCGGAACACCTGAGCCACCTCGGTGATAGTCGTTAGAGGCCTCAACGGCTCCAGAAGCTGGACCACAGCGGAGAGAGACGAAGCCATGTCCTTGTACCTAGTCGTCGGCAGGAGCTCCTTGAGCTGCCCATGTGCTTGCTGCAGCATACTCCATCGCTCCAGAGTCTGCATGGTGCGCGTGAGGTTCCGCTTCGCGACGTCAAGCCGCTGGATGTCGGATGTGATTGCCTTCACGATGGCCTCAGCCTCCGCGGCCTTCTCCCTGATCGCGTTAATCTGCTGCATCAAGTGCTGCCGTCAGTTATGCAATTGCAGAGCAAGTCGGCCGAGCAAGTCGAACGAGGAGGGCAGCAGCACCACGCAGGTCGGACGAGCGCACAGCCGACCACCACCTGCTGAGCACCCCGCCCTCTACCCAGCGCGAAACCAGCACTTACCCCAATCTGCTTCTGGATATACCCCATACGCGCCGGGTCCTGATCCCTCCTCAGCTCAGCCTTCAACCGCGCAACCTCCTCCCTGCAGTCGAGGATCTCGAGCTGCAGCCGGGCATGTATCTGCTGATGCCTCTGCAGCGCCGTAGCTTCCGTCAGCAACCTCGCCCACGGCTCAAACACCCACAGTCAGAAAAGTCACGACTCAGTCGCGCCATCGCGACCTCGCCCGGACTAGCCATCTTGTTGTTGATGCTGAGCTGGCCATGCCGCGTCGCATGTCTTGGTAGGCAGCACGCCCAACGTGATGGATGGGTGGAGGTTTCCCACGGTGCAAGGAGGTAGTGGGTAATGCTCGGATAAAGGCGCGGACGGGGTGGAGGTGGATCACTGCGCGTCAGGCGTTCGCGTGCTTCGTACATACCACCATGGGCGCGTTTGACCCGGTGATAACGTTCGAGAAGGGGAGCTATGTTGGTGAGCTGGTGGTATTGGACTATGCTAACGGTAGAAACTGATACTGGGAGTGCGTGGACATTGGAGGCTCGGGCTCACAGCAGACAAGGTGTCCCGGAAAGCTACGATCCTGGGGGCGACGAACATCGTCCTAGGAGGCAAGAGCATTATCCAGACACGTATGTCGACTTCAAGATGTGACTGACAACGGCAGGGGCAATTGTGCGTGGCGACTTGCGCCGCTCCGCTGCTGGACAGCATGTGGTCGTGAGCATGGGCCGGTACTGCCTAGTCGGGGAGGGCACTGTCCTCCGGCCACCGGGGAAGATCTACAAGGGTGCATTTACGTTCTACCCCGTCCGAATAGCGGACTTTGTCCACATTGGACCGGACTGTATTGTCGAGGCAGCGAGCCTGGGACACGGTGTGGAGATCGGAGCCAGGAGTGTCATCGTGAGTGCTGGAGGAGCTCAGTTGCTGCTGGAGACTGGGAGGCAGTGGCAGTGCTGATGGCAGGGCAAGTTTGCCATCATCAAAGACCTGGCTCAGGTTCTGCCTGACAGCATTGTCCCGGACGGAACCGTCATCCCGAGTCTGACCATCTGGGGAGGGAACCCCGCGCGGCTCGTGGGGAACCTGCCAGACACATACCAGGAGACGATGGAGGCGAAGTGTAAGAGCTACTATCAGAGGTTCAGAAGTGTATAATGACATGAACAAGTACATGAACTATAAGGTTGCCTACATGTGGCGCACGCGACGTTACATGATTCCTACACGCGTATCGTAAGGTCGTTGTGGTTGTTTTCGGTTTTGAGTATTGAGGATTGTCCGCCCGCTACTCCTGGGTGCTGCCCAGGCTCCACAGCGTGCTCCCACTCTCCCGCGTCCTGTGGCCCTTCACCTCGTCAGAGGCCCCGCCATTCGCCTCGACGCCGACAGCACTGACCTGGGGGACCGAGCTGCGTCGTCGGCGCGAGATCCTTGGCGACGTCGTATAACTGTCCCGCTCGGAACCCTTGCCTTTCTCGAGCAGGCGGGCATCTTCACGCTGGGTTGCGTCGTAGGCTCGTAATGCCGCCTCGGCTTCAGTTGTAGGAGGGGCGGCAGTCGGGCCATTACGATCAGTCACGGTGGCAGTCGAAGTGCTTGAGGAAGGGCGTAGGCTCTTGAGCCAAGCGGCCGGGCCAGAGGGCTTAGGGGCTGGGGCTGGGGCTGGGGCTGGGGGCTCAGCAGCAGCCAGACCAAGGAGTTTGAGCTGCGCCTCCATGTGGGAGCGGGCTCGACGATCTTCCTCGTCCTCTTCCTGTGGCTCGAGCTTGCGCGCCCCGGGGATAGGGGAGATCGAAGCTGAGCCTCGTCGTGGAATTGCGGTTTCTGGGCAAAGTGCACTAGGAGAGTCGGATAGACTGCGCGAGGGTAGCGGAGGCGTAAGTGATAAGGAGGCGTTGGGGTTCGGGGGAGAGGGTGATGTCACAGAGGCACGGGATGCGAGTCGTAGTGGCTTCAGCTGCGGCTTGGCTTCAGGCTTCTCAGCCACGCCGAAACCTAGAGCCCGGAAGTCGATGGAGAATCGGTTCTGCTGATCAGAGCACGTTGTGATGAGCACATACCTTCTTGCTATCGGTGTCACTCTTCTTCTCGACTTGAGGCATTGTGGTAGATGGGGCAGGGGCGTACATGCTGACTGGGCGAGCTCGGCGAGATGGAATCGCTGGACCTTGGCCTGCAACGGCGTCACTGGCACTAGACGACAGCCTTCGCTGAGGCAAGGGACCTTCCTCCTCCATCTGCTTTGCGATCTCTCCAACGCTGGGTCGAGACTTCTTGCTGCTAGCTGACCGGGTACCTCTCCGAGTGCGATAGTCAAGGGACAGGACATGCTCGTATCCTTCCTGGGCAAGGATGCGATCGAGGATCTGCAATCAGTACCACCACATAAGAGACTCACCTTCGAGCAGTATAGCGTGAGGGCCTTGTTCGCTTCCTTCAGTGTCTTGTTGTCGTCCCGGAGTGACTCCAGCTCCCTCGACAGGTCAACCCCCACCTCTGTTGCAAACGAGGCACGACTCGGTAGAGTGGGCGATGCCAACTCGACAATGTTGGAACCTGGCGACATGGCCTGCCTGCGGGCCTGGTCGATTTCGCGATAGACATCGTGATGGGCGTCAAGCTCGCCGTGCAGCTCGTCCATCTCCATCTGTTCCTCCAGAGTGTCGAGGGCACTGGGCTCGCGGCGCCCAGCAGATGACGTCGGTGAGGCGCCAAACTCCCGATCGGGTCTCTCAGAGCCGCCGCTTATGAGACCACCCCGCACGCTTCCAGCGAGCGTGCGCTCCTCTATGAGCAGCTGCCAGCTGCTGTTCTCTTCGGAGAGGCGCGCATTGTCGCTCTTCACCTCGTGCAGTTCGTTCGCAAGGGTTGTGAGCTGTGACACGAGGGTCTGATGTGACGCCGTGAGAGTCGTAAGCTCTTCTTGCAGGGCGATCTGGGCTTCGCTCTGTGTCCCTCCGGGACTGGCGATGCGCTCCGTTGTCAAGCTCTTGATGCGCTGGATTAGATGCTGTTGGTCTGCTTGGTGGACAGTGCGCTCGGCCTCAAATGCCTTCTCCTACAGAGTCAGACGCGATCGAAACACGGTACCCACCTGATCGGCGTATCGCCTCGCCGCTAAGCGACATTGTTTCTCCGACTCTGCGAGGTTCGAACGCAGCAAGTCTACCAGCTCGTGCGCAGCTTCGAGGTCGCTTTCCAAGTGTTCCTCGTCGGCATACGCGGAGTCAAGCTTCTCCTGAACAGCCTTGTTTCGTGCTTCAAGTTCGACGGCGCGGCGCTCGGACGCCCTCTGTGCTGCGTCCACTTCCTCCAATCGCGCTAAGAGCTGTTGTCAACAATGCTCCTCCAGCAGGGTGTTCACCTTCTCGCGTTCGGCCCATTCGCGACGCAGTGCGTGTTGAAGTGCCTCTTTACTAGACTTCTGCAGGTTATCCTCCGTGCGTTCCTCTACAACGTCCATGAAGCTCCCTAGTGATCCGCCGTCCTGCGGGTCGCCACTGGAGCTCTCTCCGAACCGATTGCTGGGTACGGGCGAGGCTCGCGCACTGTCGTCCGACGAACGCGCAGTAGGAGCCCAGCTCGACCGCCTGGAGCGAGAGCTAGGCGGCCTAGGTCTCAGAGTTGGAGCTGGAGACCCGTGGTTGCTGGACGTAAAGGTCGAGGAAGATGCCGATCCCGAAAGCTGCACCGACACGGGGCGAGACCGCGGCGGCCGAGCTGGCGGTAACTCTGACTTCTTCGTCGGGGAGGTAGGCATCGCAATGGACAACCCCTGTTCGAGGGCCAGAGTTCTTTGTTACTCGACAAGGATGTGTGATGTGGAGTATGTTCAGAACACAAGATCTCTCCCAGCATCATCAACAGTGCTCCAGCGTGTCTCCGCTTGTGTGGATCATCCATCTCTCTGGAACGCGAGATTCCAGGAGGCCCCGCTCAGGGGCTAAACAGATCATCAGACAATCAGTATGAGCAGTTTCAGGTGCGCCACGTGCATCGCACCCAGGCGTCACGCGAGCAGTGCCACATGCCCGGAGATCACGGAGATACCACAACCACGTGGCTATCGGGTGGAGGTTCGATCGACTTCTGCCTGCTTGTGATTGAGATTACAACTTATATCATCGTCTGTCATTGTCAAGCTTGTTGACGGATCACTCATCGAAATCGCATCAAATCAAGCCAGCATGTCCGAATCAGCATCTACAGGAGCCCCGGCGCGTTTGCAGGTGAGGCTCTGGGGCTGCTTGGCTGTCCAGGCAGCTGACGAACAGGGCGACATTCAGCAGGAGCTCGAGCGGCGAGAATGGGCGGAGCCTGGAGGTGAGCTACTCCTGCTCGGTTGGTACTGATCGTGATAGATACCGTGATGGCCGAGTACATCTGCGTACTAATTTGTGAGTGTAGAGGGTGTAGGCGTCAGTGCATCTGCTGACGACAGCTAACGGCAACCCACGGGGTACGTCGTAATCAAGACATCAGCTGACAGTGAAGAGAAGCTGCAAGCGGAGTTGGAAGATTGTGAGTCTGCCTATTTGTTCACATCTGACAGCAGTGGTCGGTAGCGACTTTGAGGTCTCGTTTCTTGACTGGTTGTTCTCGCAAAGCGCAAAGCCTGCGCCACCAGCACCGGCGGCACCCGTCGAGGAGGCAGCAGCATCGTCAACTGCGCCAGCTGCACCACCTGCCGCTCAGCCGCCAACTGGCCCAGCAGCGGGATCCCGGATATTCTCGTCTGCCGTCGAGGGCACCAAGCGCAAGGTGGAGTTGATCGACGACGAGCACAACAAGAGGCGGCTGCTCGACCGGCCACTCGGCGCAGCTCCTGCCGGGCCACGCGCGTGGCAGAACCAGAACCAGCAACAGAACCAGAACCAATTCGGCAACCGCAATGAGGGCGGCCGATCTCTTGCCGACAGGTTAGCTCCGACCCGTGGCGGACGCGGTGGTGGTCCTGGTGGGATGAACGTGAGGGGGAGCGCAAACGGTCGTATGGGAGGACCTGGAATGGGACCCGGATCTCGCCCTCCTTTCGGCGGCCCACAAGGTCCAGGTGGACCAGGCGGGTTCATGCCTGGCCAGCAGGAGATGATGATGCAGATGATGGCCATGCAGGCGAACATGGCGCACATGGCCCAGCAGATGACAATGATGGCGCAGGTGAGTAGTGATGGAGAAGGAGAAAGGACGTCGCTGATACATCAGGAGAAGTCGACTGGTCGTCCTCCCCGTCCGCCACCCAGCAACAAGCTGCCCCCGGGAATCAAGCTTGGAAACCATGCCGTGTCCACAGCCCCTCCCAAGGCCAATGTCGGTCCCATTCCCGACAAGCCGTCCTCGACCGCCCTGTGCAAGTTTGGCGTGGGCTGCACCAACTCGCGGTGTACCTTCAGCCACCCGTCTCCTGCTGCTGACGAGAAGTCTGGCATGGTGCTGAGCGAGGAGCCCTGCGAAGCTGGAAAGGAGTGCAAGGATGCCGAGTGCGTCAAGAGCCACGTCAGCCCCGCCGCTGTTCTTGGCGCATCTGCGGGCCCTACTCGTGTCCTGTGCAAGTTCCAGAACTGCACCAACCCGACGTGTCAATACCGCCACGAGGATGCCGAGGGCAACTTCATCCCTCCCCCGGCGCTGTCGAAGGCCTCGACCGCGGTGGCGACAAGTGAGTCAGCCGACAAGCAGGACGGAGAGGCGGTCAATCCTCTCGACCAGCCATTGGCCGACAGCTCGTCTGGATCCAAGATGTGTCGCTACGCTGAGCGCTGCACGCGAGGTGAGTTCATCTAGTGGCAGGGATCAAGACTGACGCACAGCCGACTGCAAGTTCTCCCACCCTGCATCTCGACCGACGCCTCGTGGTGGCGCGCCCGCTAGTCGTGGCGGCCGAGGAGGACGAACTGGGGGCGGCGGTGATGCCATAGGTGGTGGCGGTATGAGTGCGAGCAAGAAGTTCAGCGCCCCAGCCTCGTCTGCTACCGCGTCTGCACCACTCAACCCTGCTGCGGGCGAGTTCAAGCCTGCAGCTGTTGCCTCTGCCGACAAGGATTTGGAGGTTACTATGTAGAGGATAGCATATCCATTGTCATCATCATCATATCGACTATGTACAACGCTCTATGACTTTGTGATCGCTGATCTTGTGATTCCAGGCATTGATGGTGTGTGATTCGATCTGCATCTTGCAACATTTCGTAAATGCCGCATATGCTGTGCTGTAAGACCATGGAACAAGGATAAAGGTTAATTGCTTAATCGAATGGATCCAATGAAATAGAGGAGTGTTATGACGTCAGGGATCTGCCTTGTACTTGATCGGGCTACTGCGCTTGGGCCTCTCGCGTGCGGGACCTCCATTAGAGCTGTGTCGGTCATGCGCGCGACTCTTGGCTCTCTCGTCACGCGTCACAGCAAGCGAGCCACCAAGCAACAGCGAGAGCAACATCCGGCCAGAAACCCCTCCTCAGCCCCGCAGATACTTAACAGCAGCCAGATAGCTGAAGTCACCATGAGACGCTCTTTCACTCCCCCCAACATGGCCACCCAACAAGACGCAGAGGGCTACCTCCTCCTCACCCTCCCGGACACCACTGTCACCCAGGTGTTCGAGGGCCAGAACATGCCCATGGCACAAGGCGAGCTCCAGTGAGTGCCCCGACTCGCTCCCACAGCTCTCCAGAGCTCCACGATTATGCTATGGAATCTTGCTGACACCAGAATCGAGTGCGTGTCACTCCCCATCTCCCCCCAGATCGGGCACCAGACAGCCAACCCCTTCGCGGCTGGGCCCAACGACCCCCCGTCAAACCGCGACCTCTGGCTCGTCCTCCGCGTCGGCGACGACTTTGAACACACCCTCGTCCCCAGCAACCCCGTGCAGGCGCAAGCCCCTCCCGGTGGCGATGGCGGCCCCCGCTACATCATCAGCGAGCCGGCTGTGCCTGATGCACAGCTTGTTGTGTCCATTGAGGCTCCCAAGAGCGTTACGGACTTTGAGGACATGGGCACCTTTGAGGCCCTGCTGAACCAGTACGGCGTGCTGCAGGGCAGTGGGCTGGACGGACTGTCTGCCCCAGTTCTTGGTGCTGGCACTGCTGGTATCTCGTACGCAAACGAGAAGGGACAGCCCCCCGTGTACTCTGAGAAGAGTGGCGCCGGCGGCTCCATGGGCGCGGGCGTGGCTGGTACAGCGGCCGGTGCTGCGACAGGCGCGAGCGCTCTGCCTGAGAAGGGGGCTGTGCCTGCATCACAAGTACCCCCCGACTCGCCGATCATCCATGGCGGCGGTGACCTCCGCGGCCACCTCGTGCTTGTTGACGAGCAAACCGGCGCAGTGCTGGGCGAGCTCGACACCAAGCAGGAGGACATGGAAGCTGTCGTGGACCAGGACCCGACCCGTCCCGTCATGATCGACTTTGGCCCCATCATCGCCAACACCCGCACTGTGAACGTCACCCGCATTCCCCCTGACGAGCTGGACGACTGGCTCCTCCGCGGTGCGGACTCGCTCAGCCGCGGCATCCTCGCTGCTGGGGCTAAGGGCTCGCAGGCGATGCTCTCCGGCGCCGACTCGTTCAAGAAGCGCACCGTGCCCCGCCCTCAGCCGGTGACTTTCGGCTCGGGCACCAAGTCTGGCTTCAAGAACGTGCACTCGGCGACGACAAAGGGCGCAGCTGTCACTGGCAAGACTGTGGGCATGATCAACAATGCTATCCAGCATGTTGTCGAAAGGAGGAAGCAGCCCCAGGCCCAGACTGGCGCTGGTGCTGGTACTTATGGCCAGTCTGGTGCTACTGGTGCTTATGGCGCTACTGGCGCTGCGGCGCCCAAGCGCTCGACCTTCAGCAAGCTCAAGGAGCAGGCAATGCCTGCTGTCGAGATGCTCAAGGAGAAGGCAGGATATGCACCACCCGGAAGCGCCGCGGCAGCAGCAGGTACCACCGGCACTACCACTGGGGCCTACGGCTCTGCCCCCGGAACCACTACTGGAGCATACGGCTCCGCCCCTGCCTACGGCACCCCAGGCCAGAACGAGAAAGCCGGCCACGCAGGCCTCGCTCCCCCTGCCCTCCCTGCTCGCCCCGGCTCTCCTGGCAAGACTTCCTCGTCTGCCTACGGCGACTCGGCCTACGCATACGAGAAGGCAACAGCCGGACAGCAGACCGGCGTGCCTCTCAGCCCAGGCGGCAATGGCGCAGAGACCCCCCAGCCCCGCAAGAAGCGCGGCTTCCTCAACCGCTCCGTGCTCGCTGCGGACACTGTCCTCTCTTCCCTCGAGGCGGCGGCTACCGACCTCGTCTCGTCTGGCACGGCCGCTGCGTCGAGCATGGCCGCTTACAGGTACGGCAACGACGCCGGCGAGGCCGTCGCGTACACGGGCAGCTCGGTGCGCAACGCCGTGCTGGTGTACGTCGATGTGCGCGGCGTTGGTCGCCGGGGTATCCTCAAGGCGACGGCCAAGGGATGGGTCAAGGCGCGCTTGAGGAACGGCGACGTCGTGGCCATGCAGCCTGTGCCTGTGGGCACGCAGCCTGGTGCGGCCAGCGGCGCTGGGCAGGCTGATGTCATAATCAACGTCCCCCAGGCGAGCGAGAAGGCGTCGTACCGCAAGTAGAAGGGTGCTTTGTACATGTAGATAGTGAAGAAGAGTGCACAATTCACGATGCATTGGGATACCTGCACAGTGATGTGCAGCATGAGCATATGATGGTGGCGTTATCCCAGTCAGTCACCAAACACATACAATCGCGCAATTACTACACACAACCCGGCATACATAAACGTGCCTCCGAGTTGTGACGTAGCGATCGGTTCAAAAGATTCGGTCAGTCGGCAGTGGGCACCCGTCCGTACTCAATTGCATCTCCTCCCCACCGCCAGTCATTGACCTACGCATCGCACACTGCGCCTCACCACCCCTGCGCCTCATACCAGATGCTGTGGGACCCGCTGTTCGACCGCATAGCGGACCTCGCAGGCAGTCCAGCAGACCAGATCAAGGTAGGTCGGGCGGTCGGATGTCTTTTGTCATGGATGGCGTCGAAGCGGCGGTACGCCCCCGCTTCGAAGCCACACCGGGGGGTGGCAGAAGTGCAGAACGGGGGCGCCACTGGGTAGTACTGACTCCAGCTTATTGCGTCGCTGCTTGTCTCGTACCCTCTTGCATCGGCTTGGGGACGCATCCCGGCGTCGAGGCCCAATTTGTCGCATGTTGTTAATCTTGTTATTGCGGGATTCTTCCTTGGGCCGTTTTTGAATCTATGGGGTGGGATTCTGCATCTCCTGGGGAGTAGTATCGTGGTGTATGGGGTGGTGGCGGGGGTGAAGGGGAAGAACATGCCGTGGATTGCGTTTCTGTAAGTGGGAGAGGTCGGACAGGCGTTGAGGAGTAGTGCTGACTGCAGGGTCGCGATGGGACATCTGACTATCATGTAGATATGATGTAGCGGACGAGCTAACGGCAGCCACCTTGGACGGCAGCTTCGCTCCATCCCCGTTGAGACTATTGAGATCTCCGGGTCGCAGATGGTGCTTGTTATGAAGCTCACGACCTTTGCCTGGAACGTCCACGACGGCAGGCAGAGTCTGGATGTAGGTCGAACTTTCGCGACGCGCTGACCCCAGTCCCTCGACGAGAGCCAGAAGGCTACGCGGTTGACCAAGCTGCCGAACCCGCTTGCATACCTGGCCTACTGGTGAGTAACGCCTCTGCTTCGCATGACACTGGATCGTCCCGCTGACAGAAGCTTCTTCTTCCCGACAGTGCTCGTCGGCCCGTCGTTCGACTACGCCTCGTACGACGCGCTGATCTCGCGCACGATATACAAGTCGCCCATTCCCGGAGAGTCGGAGGAGTCGGCCGGGATCAAGCGGAATCGCAAACCCAAGGGCCGCAGGCGCGTTGCATACCTCCACCTTGTTATCGGCATCATCTTCCTCGCCTTCTATGCAGTCGTCAGCGACAAGGGCTCGTATGAGAGAGTCGGCTCGCCCGCGTGGAAGTCATGGAGCCTGCTCACCCGCTTCGGCTTTGTGCAGTTCTGCGGCTTCGTCGCGAGGACAAAGTACTACTCTGTCTGGAGTATGAGTGAGGGAGCGTGTATCCTCACTGGCCTGGGTTTCAACGGCTACGACCCGAGGACGGGACGCACACTGTGGAACCGCGTGCGCAACATCAACATACCGGCCATCGAGACTGCAGAGAGCTTCAAGACCCTCTTCGACTCGTGGAACTGCCGTACCAACGTGTGGCTTCGCGACTGTGTGTACAAGCGCCTTGCGAAGAAGGGCAAGAAGCCCGGCCCCGCGCAGAGCATGGCCACGTTCGTCACCTCGGCGTTCTGGCACGGCCTCGCGCCTGGATACTACCTCGCCTTTGTTACGGCCGGCCTGCAGCAGTACCTCGGCAAGCAGTTCCGCCACCTTGTGCGGCCGTACTTCCTCCCCGCCAACTCGCCCGGCGCGGCCAACTCCCTCCCCCGGTGGCCGTATCCCAACCTCGCGAAGCGGGCGTATGACATTGCCGGCTGGTTCATGGTCCAGATCAACCTCAACTACCTCGTTGCAGCGTTCCTCCTCCTCGAGTTCAAGAAGAGCATTATGGCCTGGGCAAACATGTACTTTTACGGCCATGTCCTCATCTTTGGGTTTATCGCCTTTCTGCGCCTGGGCGGGAAGAAGTGGCTCCGGTCTGGCCTGCCTCCGCGCGTCAAGACGTCCGAGGCCAAGCCTACAGGACCTGTGCCTAGCTTCACTCTGTCACCCCCAACGCCGGGGGAGGAGAGCGCCAATCCCGATGGCGAAGATGCCGATCTCGAATGGGTGCGCCACGATCTCGGCGCTGCTGGCGAGGACGACGAAGGCATGATGGTGGAGATGTGGTCGGGTATGGACACTCGGCCCGGCACGCCCAAGCTCAAGGAGCAGTGACGCGTCTACGGTCAACCAGTGACGCGCCGGAGGTCAGAATGAGTGACACGGCGCGTATGGACAGCGTTATACGCTTGTGGTGACGCGTGCGAGGGCTGTCCGTGTCGGGTGACACGCACTCGGGTGCGCCGTAGATGTAGATCAATAGCAGTAGCGCTCTGGCAGCACACCTGGTTACTCATTGGATCCAGGGCACTGAATGCAAGAGTTAGTTGCTCGGAAGCTCGGCAGCTCGGCACGCTACTACTCCAGCGCCAGCCCTGTGGCGGGTCATACCCATCGCGCAGGCTATCTACCTTGTACTTCAAGAGCGACGGAGCGACCGCGCTCTGCAAAGCCGCAGAGCTAAACGGAGGGGTACATCCGCTGTATTTGCATGCTCTCGATTCCCACTACGTTCCGACTATGTGCTTCCTGAAGTGGGCTTGGAATGCGGCAGCCCCAAATCACATGTCACGTTCAACGATCGAAGGGAGAGGGGATCGGTCGGCCTTACTCGAGGCAGTTGATGCGGTAGGTATTCGATGCAGTTCTTGTACCAGACAATCTGCTTATGCACGCACACGCATCGACTACTCGAAACACACCCGATGTCTCCCGTTCTATGCAATCGGGCATCGCCGTGTGATGATATCGCCCGCGGCATCCGCGGTTATACTTCGATCAAGGTCAGTTGAGCCGGATCTCCCATGTTCTCCCATGCGCAGAGCGCAACCGTCAAAGATCAAAGATCTCCGCGGTTGCCGTGTCGTACCGGCTCCAGACAAGCCATGCCCCATATCCTCCTCCAGACGCATGCCCCAATCCTCCTCCAGACGCATGCCCCATATCCTCCTCCAAAGCATGCCCCATCTCCATCGAGCTTCTCCAAGCCGGCCGGCGCTGCCGATGTCGCGGGGATGGGAGAAGAGGGTGTTAGCGGATCATAGGCTCCTGTGCGTCGGTTCAAGCAGCAGGGCAATACGAGGAATGTTGAGTCCGTCGAGGCACCCTCGACGAACTAGACATGCTAAGACATAAGCGAAAGACGTCATGACTGAACTGGGGGTGTCAGGGCTGCAAGGACTGACCCGACGTAGTGAGCGGCCGATACGATGGGTTGGGATAGGAGTCGAGGCGAGTTTGAGCTTAGAGACTGCGTGCGCCGGGGTCGGGCTCATGCTCGCATCACCGGCATCACCACTACACTTCTTGCGTTTGCTCGCGTGTCATGACTGCTACTGGCAGTGCGGGTGGATGGTCCAATGACCCCGGGCATGTCGCTTGCGGGTCATCGCCCGACCGGGTTAGGAAGAGCGATGGCGCGGCGTTGTCGATTAAAAACGAGGTGCTTCGGTCAAGGAGTGCATGCATGATGTAGTAGTTGGTGGACGGAACGGATGTGCATCGTATAGAGGGCAGAGAGGATCGTCCAGGCGGAAGCGGGCAAGTAATACGAGGCGCGATCAGTAGCGGCCTTTAACCGCGGTTAATAACATCCTTGTATTAGTCGCATTAGTGACGGAATGGATTGCTAATACAAACCCGTCGGCCGGTCATCTCTTGAGAGTCCGCTGCCGTCTCCTCTCTGGCATTCCATACCGTCTTCCTGGCCAATTCGGCACATTGCATTGACACACCCTCCTTGTTGCTCACTCGCTTGCCTCACTCCACTGCAACTACTTCTCTCGCGTCGACCCACCCCCGTCCATCCTTGAACCCCACCTGCACCCTCGACGCCGCCAGCGAAGACGCCGCTGTCCTGCGTGTGCGGACTCAATTCAAGCCGCTTTTCACCCCAGTGTGGTTGGCTTATCAAAACAAACTCCCCGATCTACATTGACAGTTGAAAGCGTCGCGCGCAGCGCCACCTAGATCCCATCGCAGTCTCGACACGCCGGCTCTCGTCTTCCCATCGTCGACGCAACTCTCTTGGGTGTTACCAAGACCGTGCCCAGTATCGATGGCGTCCTGAACATCCCCGCATCGTGATCAACGCTCCGGAACGCCTCCTCCTCCACCACTCGACATGGATTCGGACCTAGGCCTTGGTGACGACGGCAGTCCTATACGAGCGCCGGTCGGCCGGGGACAGTCACCAGCCATACTGGGTTCTGACGCAGCGTCGGCATCCACAGGTTCAGGCTCGTCGTCGATTGTCAACTCGTCGACGCGCTCGTATCCGGCGTGCGGCAACTCCTTCTTGCACCACCTGCACACGGCGCCCAAGTCCAAGCACGTCAACCTGCCGACAAGCGCGCCAATGTCCAAGGTCCCTTCGTCTGCCAGCATAAGCGGTCACTACGCTCCCTCTTCGGCCCCTTCCCTCGCCGCTGCATCGCCCAAGATGACTGACTTTAGCCATGCGTATCGCCCACCATCGCCCGTAATGGACTTGCCACCCAGTCCAAAGACATCCTCCTCCCCCTCTCCACCGCCATTTCCCGAGATACCAGTACAACGAGTGTCAAGATCTCGGAGAAGACCCTCAGCCGCACAAACGCACAGTGCGGACGACCTTGTGATGCCGACACAGCTCGTGGCCCAAGCAGGGCCAGAGGACGAGAACGTCGACCCGCTGCTTCGGGTCAGTGGAGAGCGTGAAGGAACTGGTGGACGCCTGTCCGCCCCTTCGCTCGACAGGGGCTCGTCGTTCGTCTCGTCTGTGTCGACAAGCGGAGAGTCTGTCGCAGAGGCCAACGCACGTAACCTCACCTGGAATGAGTTTGCGCGTCAATACTCTCGAGGCAGGTTCGACCCAGTCCGGACACCGTGCGCCCCCAACGCCGACATGACCAGCCCTCTTGCTGGTCCGTCTCGCTCAACTGAAGGTCCCGCTCGCTCTCGAAATGCGGGGTCCTTCGGTTCTGAGAGTAGACAGGTCAACTCTGAGCCAATCACCCGTGCTGAGCAGTTTTCCGTGGCAGAGCAGGGTCCATCTTCTGCGCCAGCAATGGCCATCCAGATTGGAACAGGGGCAATACCTGCCTATCGGCACAACTCGTGGAGCCACCTGCACTCACCCACAGACGTCGAAGACTCGTTGCAAGGTGGAGGCGGTCCGATCTTGATGGATGAATTACAGGAGCCGCCTGCACCAGCACTATCGGCTGACCACTTAACCTTTGCACGCAGCTTTCCCAGCCCAGGAGCTCTCAGCGACTCTGGGTCAACTGCAACCGACCACTCGGCAGGTTCCAGCAGCATACGCCCCAGGAGCGTAGCCGAGGTCGGGTCTTTGCCACCATCCGCTGGTCTACTTCACCGCAACGCCTCAGCCTTCAACCATGACCCACTTCCGACCATCCAGGCAAGTCCAGCCGAGACGCCAAACGATGAGGACTTTGGCGCGAGCAAGCGTCTCCCTCGAGCAGCCGCCGGGGCTCTGCGACACATACCTGCAGCATCGGCACCAATACAGCCAACAAGCAAACCCGCGACCTCGTCCCCGCCCGTCGATTATTTCGGGCCAGCTGTGGCCGACAGCCCGGTGGCCGACTCCGTAGAGGCGGCGGCTGAGGCGTCCGAGAAGGTCCTCAAGGAGTTTCACATTGAGGGCCCGCATGCGGAGCTGACCGAGTGGCCAACCATGCGTAGTACCTCGCAGTGCGAGCCGTTTTACGACAAGTATGGGTTTCTTGCGGCTCCGCCATCTCCATACGAGGCACAGCGGCTCAAAGCGTTGTACAGCTACAACATCCTCCACACGGCCGCGGATATCAACTTTGATCGCATAGCGCACATGATCAAGCTTGTTTTCAAGGCCAAGATGACGTTCATCTCGCTCTTGGACGGCGAGAGCTGTTGGTTCAAAGCCAAGTCTGGATTTGTGCACAACCATATCCCTCGCACAACGAGTATGTGCTCTCATACAATCTTGCTCGAGAGTGACGAACCCCTGGTTATCCTCGACACGAGGCAGGACTGGCGCTTTGCCAACAATCCGCACGTACTGTCCGACCCCACTGTGCGCTTCTACGCTGGCGCCCCATTGCGGACAAGCAAGGGTCACAACCTTGGATCGCTGTGTATCACCGATGACCAGCCGAGAGACGAGTTCCCTCCCCGGTCGAGGCATATCCTCAAGGAGTTTGCAGCCATCGTAATGCGCGAGCTCGAGCTGTGGCGCGACAGGGTGAGTTTCTAATTCAGCAGCACAAGCTAACATGCAGCTCCAACTTCGCACTCGCGACAAGATCCAGACCTCCATGGCTAACTTTACGCGCGAATGCCTCGAAATCGACGACCAGCTTTCTACCGCTCCCGTCGAATCGGAGAAGAGCATGGAAGTGGTGTACTCGCGAGCTGCCAAACTCGTCCGCAACACCCTTGAGCTCGACGGCTGTGCCATCCTTGATATCAGCCAGTTCGAGCGCACAGAGGTGAGAGGCGAAGACGGCGAGCAGACTGTGATATTCCACGCTACACCATACGCCGAGGACGGCGCACGCTTGTTCGAACGAGCGCAGGTGTTTGGACCGGTCAACGCGTTCCCTGTGCTTGCCACTGCGCCTCAGGCGAACCTGCAGACCCGCCAGCTCACGCCTGTGGAACACGAGAAACTATCAATGTTCCTCAGCGACCACCGCGATGGGCGCATCTTCGAAAACGTGGCGCCATCCTGGATCAGGTACATCTTCCCCCCGTCCCTCAAGTATGGTATGGTTGTCCCGGTCATCGGGATAGACAAGCAGCCCTTTGCGCTGATCTGCGCGTATACTCACGACAAGGGCAAGCAGTTCCTTGAGGGTTACGAGCTGCAGTTCCTGCGAGCGATCGGTGTCATCATCCTCTCGGCCGTGCTCAGGCGGCGCATGATGGTCGCGGACCGGTCCAAGAGTGTCCTCATCTCGTCGGTCAGCCATGAGTTGCGCACACCCTTGCATGGTATCCTGGCTGCATCAGAGTTGCTGGGCGACTCGCAGCTGGACGACAACCAGGCATCGCTATTGTCCACTGTCCGGACTTGTGGTCTTCAACTGATCGAAACGGTCAACCACGTCCTCGACTTCACCAAGCTGAGCGGCGGCGCGAAGAACCGGTCTCGCACCAACATCACCATGACCAAGACTGACCTCTCGGAGCTTGTTTTGCAGACTGTGGAGAGCTGCTGGCTCGGACAGCGCGGCAGGTCGATGCAAACCGGCGACAGTGATGTGGGAAGCTTCTATGCGCCAGTCCTCAGTGGGTTGCTGCCGCATCAGCAGCGTGTCAAGATGCAGCAGTCTCTCGCACATGTGGAGACTGTTCTCGACATTGGTATCCGCGAGAAGGGTTGGAACGTCATCTGCGAGAGCGGAGGACTGCGGCGCATCTTGATGAACCTGTACGGCAACTCGCTCAAGTTCACCTCGAAGGGATACGTGCAGATCGTGCTGCGTGAGCTGCCCCATCCCCCGGGAGCCAAGCGCGTTCCAGTACAACTGGCCGTCATCGACACTGGCCGTGGCATTTCCAAGACATTCCTGAGGGACCAGCTATTCCAGCCCTTCTCGCAGGAGAACCCTATGCAGCCCGGAACTGGGCTTGGCCTGGCCATCGTCAACAGCATCGCGCGCTCCGAGTCCATGAACGGCAGCGTCGAGGTGTGGTCCATCGAAGGCGAAGGTACCGAGATCCGCGTGACATTCGACGTCGAGATTGACGAAGAAGACGACTCCGAGGCCGTGGACCGCTTTGCTGGCTTGGGCCTCACTGTTGCTGTCATTGGCTTCGATCCAGAGCACCGGGGTCAAGCGCTCATGGCCGAGGTGATGTCAGGTTACGCCACGTACCTCGGGTACGAGAAGATCGACGACGCGGACGCCGCCGACGTTCTCATCGTCAACGAGCTGGCCGGCGTTACGCCCGACAAGATCGAGAGGCGTCGCAAGCAGCCGCTCATCGTGATCGTGACATGGATGATATGGGCGCAAGACAAACTCCGCACGATGGGTTTGGAGAACTCGTTCGTGCGGGTGTTCTGCAAGCCAATGGTCCGCTACAGCCTGTTAAAGGAGCTTGTCCAAGCCGCACGTTTTGTGCGGCACGGCCCAGATGAGTTTGAGAAGCTGCGCGGTGGCATTGGCCAAATGGCGCTGAACGACAGAATGGGTTCCGGGGCCGTTAACGACTCCATGCCTTCGTCTGAGGGGGAGTCGTCGTTCGCCATGCGCCCACTTTCGTTGCGCGGGGACTCGAACGACAGCAACAGCAACATGACCATGTCGGATATGGTACCGGCGAGCCCGTTCCCTCGACGTCGGTCGGCTGAGCAGACGTGGACGCGCAACAGGCCGCGACTCGCCCCGCGCGGCACGACGTACCATGGCAGCCTGTCTGCGTCTGATGACGGCATCACTGTATCCCCGACGACCTCGTCTTCAACCATATCGCTAGCGGACGGCGGGGCGCTCTTAAAGGCCGCGGCTATACCAGAGGACCAGGAGGTCGAGGTGCGCCGCCGTGCGCGGGTCATGGTGGTCGAAGACAATGCAATAAACCGGCGGGTGCTGAGCGCCTTCCTGCGGAAGAAGGGGTTCGAGTACGCCGAAACAGTGGACGGCAGTGCGGGTGTGCAGCTTTTCGAGGAGACTTCACCAAACTGGTGGGATGTCATCTTAATGGATATCACAATGCCCATAATGAATGGGTATGAGGCGACGCGGACGATCCGCGGGATCGAGAGCGAACGGCGCACGAAGGGCCTCAAGCAGAAACATACAAAGATCTTTGCGCTTACTGGCCTGGCAATGCAGGACGACAAGCGCAAGGCGTTCGGCAGCGGCGTGGATGGATAGTGAGTCGCGAGAGCACCGGACATGAACTGACGGCAGCCTTGTCAAACCTGTTTCTCTTACTAGCTTGGACATGTTGTTCAAAAGTGAGTATTGCCAGAAGAGCTCGGCTGAATGGCAGAAATTGGATTCTGATCTCGAGTGGCCGCACCCATATCTGACATCAACCATACGTAGACAAATATCTTAGAAAACTGTAAGAGTATGTAATGTTGACACCTTGAGCTATCGAGACTGTATGGATGTGGCCATGCATGCTGTGTTACTACTACGACCCGCGCTATGCGCGCCAAGTGATGTGCGGTGCGTCTGTGCGATACCTCTGGGTTAGCTAAGATTAGAGAGGCCGACAAACCGTTGCGTGACAGTGCTCTTCTCTATCGGCGTCGTCTGTCCCATACGGAAGGCGAGCAAACCTGCCTGTGCAATCATGAGACCGTTGTCGATGGCATACCTTGATATCAGCTCCACGCAACTGGAGGAGCACTCACGAGTCATCTGTTCCATAGACATGCCCGTTACGCTCAGCGCACATGATGCCCATCATCTCCTGCAGACGCATGTTGCAGCCCACCCCACCCACAATCAGAACGTCACGAGCACCAACGTGTGCCATCGCGCGCTCCGTAATCTCCACCAGCATTGCAAACGTCGTTTCTTGCAGGGAGAAGCAGAGGTCGTACGCCGAGATCTCGTCCTTCTCGGGGTTGGACTCGTTCCACCCAACATACTTCGAATCCTTGGTGTACGCTTCCACTGCGCCCAGGATACCAGCCAGCGTCACGTCCATCCCCTTGGTGCCGTACGGCAGCGCGACCAATCGCTTGCCCCTACAACTGTCAGCCGGCTCCCACACTCCACTCACTTCTTCGCCTCCTGCTCGATATTGTACCCCGGACTAGGGTCGTTCCGCAACTGAATGACCCGCGCGAAGCGGTCCAGACAGTTTCCGATAGCAATGTCCAGCGTCTCCCCGAAGATGCGGTATCGTTGTTGGCTGTAGGCGATGACCTGGGTGTTGCCGCCTGACACGTACAGGACGATCGGGTTCGACGAGGAGGTGATGTGCCGTCCCATCTCGATGTCTGGAGTCAGTGCCAGTTCGGTCCAGATAAGAATGGGGGACAGACTCACGTCCGATGCAGTGGTTCACGCCGACGAGGGGGATGTCGTAGAGCAGTGATAGGGTACGAGCTACCAGCGCTCCTACTTGCAGCGGTGTGCCCATCCCCGGTCCTGATGTCAGCATATTTCTAACACCTCTATGCCATGAACTCCATACAGAGCTCCACGGAGCACGAAGCACCTTCAGAGCCAAGACCTTGGCAGGCTCCACGGCAAGCGCATTGACGCCCACTCACCCTTCGTATACGCAATGAGGTCCAGATCACTCATCCTCACACCCGCCTTCTTCACAGCCTCTCCCAACACCTTCATGACCCATGCGCGGTGGTGCCGAGCCGTGTCAGAGGGCAGGAAGCCCTCTCCCGGGGGCGTGATGTACGTGTGTCGCACATTCGACAGCACAGTCACTGTTGTCGCCCCACTCGCGCTGGGAGAGTGCGCGATAATGCCTGCGCCGAGCTTGTTCGCGCTCCCTTCGATGCCGAGGCAGAGGAGGCGGCGCGCTGACGTTAGCTACCGCGAGCAAGAGGTGACAATGCAGGGGAATCGTACGCGCGTCTCAGGCGCTAGGTAAGAGGGATAGGCTACGCACTGGGCTTGGTCAATGGCGAGACTTTCTTGTTCACCATGGTGAGTTTGTTGATGAGCGAGTGGCAACTTTTGAGTTGCCGTCCGAGACTATCTCGAAATTACACCCACGCGCGGGGTAACGGGCGACCTCTTGGCTCTTGTTGACATCGAGTACAACTCGACAGTTACATGCAAGGACGACACATACGATGTTACAGATGACATGCCATGCTAGACTCTATGATTGTGCTGCTTGCCGCTGCTTGGCTCTCCTGCTGTCCACAGTGCCATGAGGCGATCTCCCTCACCGGTCTCCGGCAGCCTGTGCTGCTGCGAGGCTTCTCTACTACGTCGTCGTCCTACTTGACCTCCTCTCCGCTTCCAGCCCCAACGCCGTCACCTTTGAGCTCAATGCCTTTCCTTCCGCCTCCCTGTTCCCGAGCTACAGATGCGATGGCCTCGAGCTCCTCGTCCGTTGGCTGGGGTGCCTCCGGGTCCGGAGCGAAGTCTGCCATCGTCCGGAGCACGAGGTCAGCCGATGAGAGGAAGGCGTTCGTGGCCAAACGCAGGATGCGAAGAGTCGCTGCGCGTACGTGGCTGAGGTCAGCGATGCTCGTAGTCCGAGGGTCGAGCACATAGTCAAGCACATATGGTAAGGCTGTCCGACCTCAATCGGGAGTTTGACAATGCTGCAGACGCAACAGTACCAACAGCACCCTCGTACAGCACAGCCCATACTTCAACTACGCCTACTATCACTCACACGACGAGAACCTCCCCTTGGAGCTCGGTCACACGCTCCACCAAGCCGGCATTAACCTCGCGGTCGACATCGAGGGCGCGCTTCGCCACGGCCGCATGCTCCTCGTTGAGGAAAGGTATCCGCAGAGTCCTGGCGTGAGCTCCATCTGACTCATATCCTACACTTCATGCAGCAGCTCCTGTAACGGTGTGTCGTCGATTTGCCCAGCTTTTGGTGCCATAGTTATTGGTGGATAGAAAGGTGTAAGGAGCAGACAGGCTTGCGGCCTTGCGGACTTCGAAGATGATCGGTCAGATTGATCCGTCAACAGGAATGACGCGACTTTCGACTTTCAACCATTCTGACACTTCTTGCACTTAGACACAATGATCAAGGTGCGTTCTGACTGCTCATGCGGGGTACTCGACGACAACGCTGACATGCTCCCTCCACTACATGTACAACATGCATGTGCCCTCACTCGCCCACTGCTCTTCACCACCCGCCGACACGCGACTTCTCCCGTCACATCCTCGCGCCACCCAACAATCTTGACTTGGCTCCACAGATCTGGTCGTTGAAGAAGGACCAGGAGGCGGCGAACAAGAAGAAGCCGAAGACCTCGGCGGCTCAGCTGCGTGTCCAGAAGGGTGGGTCCGATGTTGGGCGGAGGAGTGCTTGATCAGCTGCCCTTGCGCCTCTCGCGCGTCCATTGTTTCTTGCTCACGCTAGACATGACTGAGCTCGAGCTCCCGGACACAATGCAGATGGACTTTGTGGACAAGGACGACATTCTCAACTTCACGCTGACTATCACTCCTGACGAAGGTGGGTGGTAGTGAGGGCACGTCGCTGACATTAGGCATCTACAAGGGCGGTGTGTTCAAGTTCACCTTCCACATCAACCCCAACTACCCTCACGAGCCACCCAAGGTCCGGTGTACGCAGAAGGTGGGTTGTAGTAATCGCGGTGCTGACGGCAGATCTACCACCCAAACCTTGACCTCGAGGGGAATGTGTGTCTGTGAGTGGTGATAATCGTATGTCTTCTGACCGCAGCAACATCCTCCGCGAAGACTGGAAGCCGGTGCTCAACCTCTCGTCTGTCATGGTTGGCCTGCAGTACCTCTTCCTGGAGCCGAACCCCGATGACCCGCTGAACAAGGGTGCGTTCGTGGGGGTGTGTGAAGCTGACATGGCAGAGGCGGCGGAGGACCTGCGGCGCAATCGCGATGCGTTCATCAACAACGTCAAGGCGGCGATGAAGGGCGGATCGGTCAAGGGCGAGTCGTTTGACAAGGTGTTGCCGAAATGATTGTGTAGCATGAGCTGGAGTCTCAGCATTGTAGAGGGCAGATATCAATTATCTAACTAGCAGTTGACGGCCGCTACGCGGCCGTTTAGAGTAGCTACACGGAATCAAAGACGTGCGGGTGATTCTATGCATCTCTACGC
>BCJH01000016.1:107921-178480 GCA_001600275.1 Cutaneotrichosporon curvatum | reverse complement strand
AGAAGGGGGGTGGTGACCCACGTATGTGAAGGGGGCGTCCCCCACATGCATGCATGGTATGGAAAGATAGAGCTTAGGGTCTGGGTCACGATGCGCGTTAGATCAAGGCTCTAGCTGCATTTCTGGWTGAGAACGATGGAAGTGCGTGAAAACCATGGACAAATATAATAGTTAAAGATGAGCACTGGGCCCCGGATGCCTACAACGTTCGCCTACCACTCTGCAGTCAGTCAGCGGCCCCGCTGGTCTCCCCTCACGAGTCACTGAACATGACTGTAGAGTTTCGGAGTGTCTTTGGAGCCAATGTGGAGAGGAATAGAGTGATACATAATGCTAGAGCTCTAAGTCCTGCTCCCGCCGCAACAGAAGTCTATGCGTCCGCCCTCTTCCTCGCGTGATACATGTAGTTCACCCCCTCTCCCAGCGTCTTGATGAACGTCCCCTCTGCGCCCGGTGTCAACCTCCACCGCCCTCCAAGCGGGTCGTAGATGATACCCCTAGTCTCGCCCACCTCTCCAACACGGATGTCAGCCGCATCGCTCGGTCGCTCCCAGACATCAAACCCGCCCATCTCCTCATGCACATATCGGCGCAGCTCTTCCGGCCGCACAAACTTGGAGTAAGTGTGCGTTCCGGGCGTGACCAGGCGGAGAACGTCCTCTGCCAAAGTGAGGGTCAGGAGCTGGGACAGCGGCGTGCGCGAGATAGTCGAGAGGACGAGGTGGCCACCTGGCCTGACCATGTCGCCCAGGCACTTGAGGAAGTCTCCCGGCTGGTCGACGTGCTCGAGGACTTCCATGCTGCAGACGACGTCGAAGGTCTCCCCCGCTGCACGGAGAGCTTCGGCTGAGGTGTGGCGATACTCCAGGCGCGCGGGGCGAGCTGCCGGCGAGCCTGAGGTTGGTGTGGTTGTTGTGGGGTCGGATTCGACGAAGGGGAGCATGGGGTCGGCTGCGGCGTGGGTGCTGGCGATGGCGATGTTGTGAGAGGACGCGTCGATGGCCAGAACGTCGCCTCCGAGACGAGCGAGGGACTGGAGTCAGCAAGTTGTCGACACAGGTAGTGCCAGTCCGTTATGCAACAGATGAGCGCGCAGTCTGCTGGAAACCACTGGCAAGCAAAAGCTTCTCATAGAAGCAGAGCCTCATGACACCGTGTACTCACCTCAGCTAGCAACCCTCCTCCACATCCCACGTCCAACACCCTCCTCCCGGTCAACCACTTGCCCGTCCCGGCAGCCTCCGCGCGCTCCTGGTCCGAGTGCCTGTTCTCGAAAGACCAAGCTGGCTCATCGCGTGGGTCCAACGCCACCTTTTGCCGGACGTACTCCACCCGCTCCGGGTTCATACGGTGCAGGAGGGCGAACTCGCCTCGCTCATCCCACCAGTGCTCGGAAAGTCGGGAGAAGTGGTCGATCTCAGCTTGGTTGACCGTGTTAAGCGTGCGCACCGCCAGCCGCGGGGTAGCAAGTGCAAGTCGTGGACGCGCTGCTGCTTGCGCTGAGCGCAGTGCCGCGAGGGCTCGTGTTGGTCGGATCATGGTGGTCGATGTAGTGCCGGGATTGAAAGTCGAGAGTGGACTGACGTAGGAAATCGCGAAAAACGGGTGCTTGTGTGTATTGTGACTATGCGTTTGTGTGTACAATTTTTGGAGCGGTTATAAGTGGCTCCTGGGCGATGAGCTGTCAGCATTGTCGGCTGCTTGTTCGTATGATCTGAGTACATGCATGCTGCAGCGAATGTGTCTCTGGGAATCTGAAGTGATCTCGCTCATTGGCAAGAGCATACAGACACGGATAGGGGACCAAAACACAGCACGACACACTTGTCCTCATTATCGTGCATTTACTCTGGAATATCTGCGGTCTTCTTCATATTTATTCTTACAACGTTCAAGGCTCGGTGTACCCCTCATAGCGGCGGTCACAGATATGCTGGTCCGCACAAATGCAGAGAGCGACGATGACCGCGATGTCAACGCCCTGTGCGACTTCGACTGTAAACTATGCCATGTCAGAAATAATGTCTGTCAGAATTAAATGAGACTTACCTTGTCCAGTGCCTCGTAGTTACGCTTCACGCCAGAACGCTGAGTGGTCTTCGCAACTGGCGTGTCCTTGTAAGTGACTTCGCTCCTGTCGAAGTGGTACAGCAGCTTATCTTTGCCCTGCTGGCCCTCGACAGTGACCTCGAGGTCCGGCGAGGCTGAACGTCAACAAAGATGTTCTCAGGTGGCGCCTGGCTTTGCCTTTTCGCTGTTGCCACGAGCTCAACTCACTAGTAAGGTGCTGCTTGTGGATCTTGAACAAGTGACCACGCTTGTACGGGTTCTCTCCCACGAATCCCTGGTCGAGCATCCCGCGCTTGAGGTTGAAGATGTCTACGCCACTCGCCTCAGTCACGTCTTCATGTCAGCCCACGCGCTATCTATGCCCACGGAGGTTGAAGCCGTCAGTCCCCTCGGGGACATTGCCGGACAGCAGCTTTGTGTTGTCCTGGTCGTAGACAGTGAACGACACCTGGGCGTAAGCCTCAACTGGAGAGGTCACTGACGATACCGCCCTCGGCCTTGACGTCCTCTGTAACGGTGATGGTCGAGGTCTGGTTGCGCGTCAGCTGTGGGAAGATGCCGATGACTGGAGCCATGGTGAGTGCGGGGTGGTCAATAGCAGCTCGTGCTGCAGGTCGCTCTTATACTGCTCTGTAACGGTTCTGACAACATCTATCCGAAACGGAGACTAAGCGTAGCTGCAGGATCTGAAGCTTGCAGCTCGTCAAGCGTAGTGCGCTGCCGTACAGCACGGTGGAGTGGGAACCTCGACCGAACTAGCTAGAAACAAATGGCCGGACGGTTGAGCCGCGCAGTAGGCATCGAAGTCGGCCTTCCCAACAACTTGTGCCTCTGCCTCTGGAAGGCTTAAAAGCCTCACCTCCGTCGTACCTGCCGAGCTCCCAGACAATATCGTATGCAATCGACTCCCACTCCATGGAGATGCAGACAGACCTCTAGCCGGATGACGATCCCCCGCTCGGCCCGACACGGAATTGACCGACCCCGCACTGCTGCGACCACCTCCGGTCGGTCTGAATCTGATTGTCGTGTCTGATCGCCCTCAGTCTCCGTCCAAACCACAAGCCCACAACCATGCTGCTCTCGAGGCAAGCACTCGCACTCCGCCCCCCACTCCTGCTGGGATTACGATGTGCTCGAACCTTCTCTGCGGCAGCCGCACCGACAACCCCTCCCCCGCCGTCATGCTTCTCCCGCGCTGACCTAGCTGTTGTCCGTGCCGCGCTCCTGCCCCCGCCGACGGCGCCGCTCACCGACCTCCCGCCACATACCTCCAGACCCAACAAGGAGGGGATGCAGCCTGCTGATGCTGCGGTGCTTATCCCGCTGTGCAATGTTGGGGGTGTGGCGACCGTGTTGATGACGGTCAGGGCTGCGACGCTGCGTATACATGCTGGCGAGGCGAGGTGAGTGGGACATCGTGGCGCGAGGACATAGCCGGACATGAGGGAGTGTCTATGGCTGCCTATTGTGAATGTACGGCTGATGGCAGCTTCCCCGGAGGCAAGGCTGAGAGCGGAGACAACTCTCTTGTGCAAGCTGCACTCCGAGAGACGGAGGAGGAACTCGCCATCCCAGAATCGCACGTCGAGGTGCTGGGGGCATTACCACCCGAGTACTCGCTGGGCAACAAGGCGCGCGTATGGCCGATAGTCGTGAGTCCAGCCTCCCAATCCTATCCAATATACTCGCATAACTTCTCGCTGTCACACGCCCATCTTTGCCACGTTCTCGCTGACCGCAGGGCTTCGTCCACCCTACGGACGCAGTCGACGCAGCGACCGACGCCGCCATCTCCTCTGACGACTCCGCACCCATCCCCTCCCTTTCGCTCTCCTCCCTCGTCCCCGAGGCCGGCGAGGTCTCCGCTATCCTACCAATACCGCTCACAGCCCTAGCCGACCCCTCTAGGCAGGAGCCACACTGGTTCCGCCTGAATGGGAAGAAACCATACTGGAAGATCCGGGTGGGCGATCTCGCCCTCCCCCCGCCGGAGGTGCAGCCTGCTGAACCGCTCGAGGTCTGGGGGCTGAGTGGGTGGTTCCTCAGCCGGGTGGCTGTCAAGCTTGGGTGGAGCGATACACCGGAGGAGAGCTTGCCGCCTACGGATGACTAGTCCACCTGCCTCCCTTCGGACAGTCCCTTTGGACGGTTAGTCGAGCTTACCCCGGACAGATAGTCGGTAGATATCGAACTGCATCTGCACTGCATCTGCATTACATGAAAAGAGCTCTATTTACGGAATATGTGTACAGAATGAGCTGCGACTATCGCGCATTCTCATCGATTGGAGGCGCCGCACCCTCGCCCTCGACGGGGAGGTTGCGCCTGATGCGCTGCCCCACGTCCTTCCAGTACATGTGCTCCGCGTCCGAGATCTTGCCCTCGCTGTCCTCCACGTCGTGGACGAAGCGCCCAAGATCAGCAGGCATGAGGCGCCGCGGGCCGGCCGAGACGCTGGTGATGCCGTCGAGGATGGCAGTCGCGGCGGCGGTGTAGAAGTCCTTGTCGATCTTGGGGCCGAACACACCCGTCGTGGCGTAGAAGCACACACGCAGCATGGTGAGCTGCAGGTCGCGCGCGAGCATCTCCATGTCCCACCCTGCTGGGTCGGGGAGCTCGAGGGGCTCCGCGAAGAAAGGGTTGGGCTGGGGGTCGTTCTCGCGCGGGAGCTTGGCGAACTTCCAGCCGAGGGCGTCGCCGGCCTTGGCGGCGTAGGCTGCGCAGTTGTCCATCAGCTTTTGGACGTTGTCGGCTGCTGTTGGGTTGAACGGGGCCAGGCGGGCGCGGGAGAGGGTGTTGCGCAGGAGCGAGAGGTAGAGGTTGGGCTTGAACTCGCGTGGGGTAGTGAAAGTCGCGGGGAGCTTGGCGGCAGCGTTGAGGTGCGTCGCGGCGGAGGAGAGGTGTGCCCATGCGGCAGTGGCTGTGTCGGGCTTGGCCACGCCACGGAGGAGGAAGTTTTGCAGCCGCATAGCGTGGGAGGTCTCGGCATCGGCGAGGGTCTCGAGCACGTCTGCGCGGGTGTGGGTCTCGTCGTCGGCGGGCTGGGTGTCGAGGGACTTGAGAATCTTCTCGATAGCCTTGGCAGCCATCGCGACGGTGTCCTCTGCGCCGGTGCCGGGTGTAATCTGGTCCCTCACTGCTTCGTACATGATGGAGTCGATCGCAATGAGCACCTTGCAGTCGGCGAGGTCGATCTCTGCCTGTCTGCCGGGGCCGCCGACCTCGCGCGCAACGGAGATAAGGCCGCGAATGGCCTCTTGCTGCGCGTCAGAGGGGGGCGCGGGGGGGTCGATGTCGTTCCAGAGCGTCACGCCGATGTCGACCTCGAGCAGCAGAGAGTCGACAAGCGAATCAGCAGTAGGCGCGTTGGGAGGGTATACCGACTCGGTCTCCTTCTCTGCCTTCTCAGCACCCTCGCCCTCTGGCTTGTCCACCTCCATTACGTCCCCCCCTGCAGCTGCCTCCGCATCCTTGCCAGCGTCCACCTCCATGCTGCCCTCACCCGCCGCGGCAGCCTTGGCCTTGTCCTCCTCGATATCCTTGTGGCCCTGCACCCATGCCATCTGCGCCGAGATGACCGTGTTCAGCAACCACGCCGCGCCCTCGCGCAACTCCTTTGCATGCGCGCGCGAAGCCTGATTGTCCGTGTAGCCCGCACCATACTCCTCCACAGCGTCGGCCGTCGCGCTCATAGTCTGCGCGAGGTTGAACGCCGCCTCATTCTTGCACATCGGATCGCGCGTGATCGTCAGAGCCTTCTGGAACATCTGTATCGAGCTAGAGTAGCAGTCGAGCGTCGCGGGCGGGAGGTAGAACTGCGACGCGAGGGTGTACCACACCCTGCCGAGGTTGTACGCCGCATCGTAGGACTTGCCGTCGAACCCGAACGCGCGGGCGTACAGCTCCGCCGCCTGCTCGTAGAACCGCTGAGCCTTCTCGCCGTCCTTGTAGCGCTCGCCCTTCTCCTCGGCCACGACGCCGCCCTCGAATGCGTCGTCGTACGTGTCGTATGTGGGCTCGGGCTTGCTGTTCTTCTTCTGCGCGCGGTCGTGCTCGTTCTCGCTCCTCCGCTTGGCTGGTAGTCTGGGTGGCATTGTGTGTGGTTGTGGTGTGTCGGTGCGTTGTGAGAAAGAGTGAACGTGCAAAAGCTGGTGCGGAGTGAAGTTATACCCCAGTCATCGGGAAATGACCGATGACGGTAGAAGCTGCTGGTGGCAGCGAGGTGGTGACCGTCTTCAACCGTGGCACATTCCACCAAAACACGCTCAACGCGATGCATACGGCTCATGCCGAGTGCTCCATGCTCTACTCATGGCCTGTGCACTTAATGCACTTCCCACTACGCCTCATACACATGCAGACGCGTCGGAACACTCACTCATGGTCGCCCCCCGCCGCCGCCCAACCGGCGTCCTAAGTGAAAATCATGGCACCCAGGCACGGACGTCATACCGCTTCCTCGCCTGCTGTCTATCCGTCAGTCCGTCCCGCTCTGGCTGGTCGTCGTCCGCGTCCGCTCCGTGCACAGCGGGTTGTCACTCCTCTCCACTGCTGTATCCATCGCTCCTCCCAACCACAGCAGGACACAGGAAAGAGAGCACAGGAGCACAATGTGAGTCCTTCCTATGCCCGGACGTACTGTAGCTGACCCCAGCCCGCGTGGCTTTCCGAGCCACCACCCCGCCCGCAGCAACATCACCATGAGCCTGCCTACGTTCCCGAACTACTCGATCAACATGTGTCTCATTGTCGTCTCGACGCTGCTATGGAGCGGGGTGCAGGGCAACGTGCGGGAAACGGTCGCGCTGGCTACAGGAGTAGCAGCAGCAGTGGAGGAGGTCGCCCCACCACCTGCGGAAGCCGCACCGCGAGTGGAGTGATGCCGTGGCTCTGACGACCAACGAGGGACGCGACGCGATCAGTCGAAGACACAAGAAAGTAGAGTTCAGAGGGCTGTACATGTTGCCTTGTTGTACACTATGAATTGCATCATGCTGTGTTATGCTGCAGTCGTATTGCTCACCCACTGCTGAGCTCCCCTCCCGATGCCCGCCCACTGGTTAGTCATTCTCGCCCCGCAACAACAACCTCCACCCTTTCGTCACCGCCATTCCTCAACCGTCCAACCTCCGTTTCACCTCCTCACCCACCGACATGGACATCACCCTCCTCCAGCCGGCGGGGTATGGCACCAGCTCGTGCGGGTACTGCAAGACCAACGGGCGGCGGCACAACACCTCGCGCTCGTACGGGAGTACGTCTGGCTTCACCTCTACCTCCACTCGCGTGCGCTGACAGCAGTGGTCTCCCCGAAGATGACGCCGCAGGTGGGAGCGAGAAGACAGAGCAGGGCTGACGCCAGTTCTATATGGACCTGGTGAATCGCGGGTGGAGGCGGAGTGGGGATTACTTTTACCAGTTGGTTATGGGTAGGCGAGGCTGACAGTAGCCCGGATATGGCGAGGACGTGTTGCCCACAGTATACTATTCGGCTGGATGTGGGGTCCTTCAAGCCGGCGAGGCAGCAGCGGTCGACTATCAATCGGTGGAATACGTTTCTGGGTGTTGGGGAGCGATCTGGAGCAGAAGGAGGGGTAGAGGGGAAAGCCAAAGGGAAGGGGAAGGGCAAAGCAAAGGCCAAGGGGGCGCCGTTCGACCTCATGACTGAGTTGAGAAGGTATCGCACCACCAAGGGGACGCACACTTTCGAGGTTAGAGCTATAAAGGGCAGCACTGACCCCAGCTTGAGCTCACGCCCGCCAAGGCGACGGACGAGACTTTCGCACTGTATGAGAGGTATCAGGTCGCCGTGCACCACGACAAACCCGGCAGCGTGAGGCGCAGTGGGTTCTCCCGCTTCCTCTGCGACAGTCCACTGAGTGTAAGTTCCTCTTCCGTAGCTGACAAGGACAAACGGCTGACTGGTGCAGGAAGCAACACCTATCAAATACAAAGCGAAGAAGGAGGACCGACCACCCCACCTCCCCACGCACTATGGCTCCCACCACCTCCTGTACCGCGTGGACGGGGTGCTCGTCGGCATATCAGTCATCGACATTCTCCCCGGTTGTGTATCGAGCGTGTACTTTATCTGGGAGCCCGAGTGGGCCTGGGCCAGTCTGGGGAAGCTGAGTGCGCTGTACGAAATTGCGCTGGTGCTGGAGATGGCCGAGGCTGGGGCGGAGATGGGGTGGTTGTACATGGGTGAGCAGTGAGGAGAAATAGAGGCTGACGACAGGGTACTGGATTGCGAATTGCCAGAAAATGCGGTATAAGGGGGAGTATGGGCCTAGCTTCCTGCTTGATCCGGGGACGCAGGTGTTCCATCCTCTTACGGGGTGTTTGGATGAGTATCTTCAGAGTCATGGGGGGTATACGCCGTTCGTGGAGGTCGAGGGGATGGATTCGAAGGTGGTGAGGGAGGGGTACGAGGCGTGGAAGAAGACCTCGGGCGGGAGGAAGGAGGGGGGCTGTATGGAGGTTGAGGGAGGTACTGAGAATACGGGAGGGGGAGGTGAGGAGAAGGAGAAAGCGAAGGAGAAGAATGATCACGACATGGACGAGGACGAGAATGGCGAAGACGAGGACTCAGACGATAGCGACGACGATGCCGAAGAAGTTGGCACCTTCCCCACCCCACCCCCACCCGGCTTCACAGACCCCGCAAAGATCAAACCCGCTGTACTCAACCAGATCGGTGTCGCAGCCGTAGTCGACGCCTCAGGCCGCCCCGCCATCCTCCCCTATGCCATGTTCCAGAAGATGCTCACCCCCGTGGGCCGGCGCATGACCAAGGAGCTCGTCGCGGCCGTAGGCGTGGACATGATGGGCACGCTGAGGGACCACACGAACAAGGGATTCCTCTCGTTCGACTAGCGCATATGTAGCATTGCATTCTCGTAGCAGAAGCTACGAGACCACTTGACCCAGCTCTACCACTTCTCGTTCGCCGGCCTGACATCAGTCTTCCACACTTTTCAATGACCCACCTCAAGTCGAGCTCCTGCGACCACGCCGATGGCCTCTGGTTGATAACATCGAGGTATACCTGCGCAATGTCCGCGGGCTTCAGGCGGTCGCCCTCCTTGCCCTTGCCCATCATGCCCTCTACCCGCTCGCTACACGTCAGCTAACCTCACAATACCACTCACGTATCGATCAACCCGTCCACGATGATGTGCGCAACATGCACGCCCTGCGGCCCAAACTCCTTAGAGAGGGACTGGGCAATCGCCCTCCTCGCAAAGCTAGCAGCGGCCATGGACGCAAACTTTGGAGACGCCTTGCGTGCCATCGTAGCCCCAGTCACGAGCAACGACCCGCCCTTCGCCTCGAGCAGTATAGGAATCACAGCCTGCGAAAAGTCCCACAGCTGGCCCCTGGGGTCAGTATCCTCCCTTCGATATAGATTACACGCTGCTCATCCGGTCATCGAAGTCCTCCTTCGTCTGATCGAGAAACGGACCCGGCTTGAAGTTCACGCCGGCGTTGCAGATCCCGACCTTGACTGGTGCGCCGGGCCATTTCGCCTGTGCCGCCTCGATGGCGGTGGTGAAGGACGCGCCTGTGCCGTCGTATTGGGCTGCGTGGATGCGGTCTTGGGGCACGTCGTCGAGGGCGAGGCGGGCGAGCGAGCCGGGGAGGGAGCGGGACATGAGGAGGAGGGAGTGGGAGGGCGCGAGGGCGCGCCTGGGTGTGAGCTGCTGCACTTGTGCTAGGACTTACGCGAGGGCTGCACCTGTGCCGGGGCCGGCGCCGAAGATGACCGCGATGGGGAGGGGCATGGTGAGTTCTGGGAGATGGGTCAGTGAGTAGGAGTGAGCTGAAGTATGCTTGGGCAAGTGGAAGTTCAATGTTCTGTCCGACTTCCGACTCTCGACGTCATTACGACTTCGGCTGACACATTGGAATGTTCGCTTGTGTGTGTGTGTGTGTGTGTGTCTTGCTGCTTATTACCTGAGACACGATCCGCCTGGGGAAGGAACAGGGTAACATGCTCCAGGGATTTGCAGGGGAATCGATCGGCAGTGCTATACCGTGTACGGTGTATCAGAGTCACGTGACTATCTCTTATAACACTTCTCCCTTTAATGTGCCCCTAATAAATACGCCATGTTCTAATTACAAGGTCTTTTTTCAGCACTGCCCAGAATTTTGCTTCCGCGTGCTCCCTCTAGTGTGGTGTGGTGTGTTTAGGTAGATCGTCCTTGGCCCAGCCAGCAGCACTGGAAACTGTAATTAGCGTACTACCACGGCGGGCGGAAGCTGCGCAGCCCAACCGCCCAACACGCGCATCGCACATTTCCATCTCTCTCAACCTCCCGTCTTCACGACTCGTCGTGTCTTTCGTTGTTCTCACCGGTATCGCTCTCTCATCTCTCTCATACTCCTTTTGGTACTCTCTACATCGTCTGCGAACACTACCACACACTCGCTCTACTCCCCCCGCTATCGCTTTGGGCTTTGCCAAGCAAATCGTTGGGAAACGACTCCCGCTCCACGACCAAAGTCCATCTCCTCCATCGCCCCCCGTCCCCCTTCGCCCAACCCCCCATGCCCTCGCGCATCCGTGACCTCGCCTCGAGAGCGCGTGTAGGCTCCCGCCGCAACAACCAAGACGAGCGTCTCGCAGAGTACGACAGCTTTGACGACCCCGCGTCCCTCTCTCCCTCATCCTCCAACGAACCTACGATGCGCGACTCGCACAGCGGCCACGGCCACGGCGCGCCCATGCAGCAGGTCCAGTACCAGGATGACCTCCTCATCCCCCCCAACCTCCCCTTCTCAGAGGTGACGAACGGCCAGTACAGCAACGGCGGAAGCCAGGACTCGCACCACTCGTCGTACGCCGACCTTGCGTCGCTGCGCGAGCGCAACAAGGAGAGCCGCCCCGCGTCTCTCTCGCTGTCGGTCAACTATGTCCCTACAAAGTTCACCAAGCTTCACGCGCAGGGAGACTGGGCACACCGTCGTGCCAAGCAGGGCGGTGGACGTGACGCGTTTGCTGCGAATGCACCGCGTATGGGCGAGCCCGGCACCGTCGACGACGACGAGGGTTTGGTCTTCCAGGTTGGCAAGGACGGTCTCAAGGCCAAGCACAAGCCCAAGCTGCGCTGGAACAGGTTCAAGTGGATTCTCTTTGGTGCCAACTCGGTGGTAAGTCGCGGCGGGGCTCTGCTTGTTTCCCAAGCCTGTACTCCTATCCTAACTTCCAGCTCTTTATCTACGGCCTCATTGCACTGGTGTGTGCCATCCTTGTGTGGATCAACGTGTTCTTCCAGTCCGACGTCATCCGTGTCGGTAACCGCACTGAGCTGATCCGTGAGTAGACTTACAACGACGGGGATGTTCTTGTTCTAACTTCCAGTGTCGACGATCGCCGCAACGCTCATCGTCTTCACCTCGCTGCTCGGCTTCTCCGGCATCCTGCTCAACTACCGCGCCTTCCTGGCCGTGTACACTCTCCTGCTGTGGGTCTGCCTCGCGTTCATCGTCGCACCCGGATACATCGCGTACAAGAAGAAGACCTTCAACCTCGAGGGCAAGATCAACCTCCAGTGGTCGCGTAACCTCGGCACCGTCGGCCGTCTTCGCATCCAGGACGCGCTCAAGTGCTGTGGCTACTTTTCGCCGCAGTACGAGGCCACCGTCTCTGCGCTCTGCTACCCCCGCTCAAACGAGGACGGCTGCAAGAATCGCTACATGAAGTTGGAGCGTACCGTCCTCCGCACATGGTACACCATCTCCTTTGCCCTTGTCCCCGGCCACATCCTCATCATCCTCGCGGGTCTCCTGTGCTCCAACCACATCACCTACCGCTTCGGCAAGGGTCTCACGCCTGAGCGCTACCGCCTCGACGGCAACACCATGGCCGTGATCATGAACGACTATGCGTCGCAGATCGCCCAGCAGTACGGCCCCGACGTCGCCAACGAGGCCATGACCCGCTCGTCGCTGCACCTGGGCGACACGTCGCGCCCCAACTCGCGCCGCGGGTCCGTCACCCAGTCGACCCTGTCGCCCAATATGATCCCCGCGGGCAGCAACCTGCGCAACCGGTACGACTCGCCGTTCGACGACAACAACCAGGAGCGCCAGGAGCGCTACAATGCTCAGGAGCGCTACAACAACACCCAGGACGCGCGGTACACCGACCAGGACTCGCACGATGGCGGCCACAGCTCGCAGTACCACGGCGGCTCGTCGCAGCACCACACCACCTCGCGCTCGCCCCCGCGCCACAACCTCGGCTTTGCCCAGTAGCTTGCTCCTTTCTTTTAGGGCCTCTGCCCCTCCTATTCTCGTAGACCTAACGCCGTAGACATTAACGCACTCGTGCATCAGCACACCAATGTATGCATGGACAATGACGTGGACTGTGATCTGGGCATTGTGGTGATGGTCGGAGTGTCGACTGAGCGATCTGCGGTAATGGGCGGGTGGTGACGATCTTAGTCTCACGACTGTGCGCTTGTTTGTACGTCATACGCGCGCCACAGTGCACGGTCTCGGGTGGCACATATCGCAACACTCCGAAGTGGGCTGTTCGGAACGACCACCCGCGGGGGATACCCGGCGGCTGAGTTTCGCTGACGCATCACGGTATCCATCGAAGGTGATAGATGTCAGCAGGGTGTCCATGACTGCAGCAGGCAGGCGTGTGCCGGGTGCGGGCGGGCTGCTGACCGTGCGGGTCTGACTGAGCCTGAGTGAGCATGAGCACGACGTCGGGTCACAGTGGTGCGAGGGTTATAGCCTTCCACCAAGTTCTGCCTCTATACCAAACCCCCCTCTCACCCAACAAACCTCTAACAAATTATCAACATGGCCTCGAAGCAGATGCGCGCGCTCGTCGAGAACGACCCTGAGGTGGGTCTCTCCATCAGTTCCGCTGACAGCAGGGCACGGCGTCCGTCAAGAACATCCCCATCCCCACCCTCGCGGACGACGAGATCCTCGTCAAGGTCGACTATGTCGCCCAGGTGAGGTCTGCTCCCAGAGCTTTGCTGATAGCAGAACCCCACCGACTGGAAGCACGTCAAGTACATCTCCCCCAAGGACGTGATCATCGGCTGCGACTTTACCGGTATCGTCGTCGAGGTCCCCTCCGCCGCGGCGCACAAGCGCGACCACATCAAGGTCGGCACGCGGGTCGCGGGCGTCGTCCACGGTGGGTACTACACCGACCGCGGCAGCTTTGCCGAGTACCTCAAGGTGGGTCCCCCTACCCCTGTGTGTCGCTGACTCTAGGTCTCGGCTGACCTCGCCTGGCCTGTGCCCGACCGCCTCAAGCCCGACGAGGCAGTCACCTTCGGCGTGCCCTTCTACACCGCTTTCCACGCCCTCGTCGTGTCGCAGAAGGCGCCGTGGCCCCCCGCCCAGCAGGGCGGCTGGGTGCTCATCTATGGCGGGTCCTCTGCCGTGGGCCTGTTCGCCCTCCAGCTCGCCAAGGCGTTGGGATACAAGGTCGTCTCGACTGCCTCGCCGCACAACCACGACCTGGTGCGCAAGTACGGCGCGGACGAGGTGTTCGACTACAACTCGTCTTCGGCTGTTGAGGATATCAAGAAGGTCACGGGCGGGGGGGTGACCAAGGCGCTTGACTGTATTTCGACAAAGGCGACCAACGAGTTTACGGGCAAGTGCTTCTCGGACAAGGGGGGGCAGCTGAATGTCATCCTCGCGCCCGAGGGGAGTGTGCCTGACAATGTGACGTTTGCGCCGACGCTGCTGTATACGTGGTTTGGCAAGGCGTTCACCTGGGGCATGAGGGGCGGGCAGAAGCACGAGATTCCTGCGGACAAGGCGGAGCTCGAGGCGCACAGGAAGTTGGTGAGCCACACGCCAGAGTACCTCGAGTTGGGCATGTTCAAGCCGCCGCCGTTCCAGAACTGGGGTGGGCTAGAGGACATCCCCAAGGGCTTTGAGCGGATGGAGAAGGGCGAGAACTCGGGGTTCAGGATTGTGTACAAGATCCAGTAGCGAGGGCTGCAGCTTGGGATGAAGTACATAGCAAAAGGATGCAAAGAGTAAATGAGCATGTGCAGGGTTGGTGTCAGCTTGATATTTGGTCACGACGAAAGTCAAGCGCGTTCCGCATGTGTTGTTACGTTAATCGAGCGCTGTGGACAGCCGTTGCCGTGCCGATTTCATGAAGACCACCGCTCATCGATACATCACACCTACTCCTGCCTCTACAAATGCCCGCGCCGCGTACGCGCTTTCGCGCCTACGCGCCCACTTATGCGCCGGGGTTGTCCAGCTGGCCCGAGAAGATGAGCTCGATGGCCGCCTCGACGTTCCCCCCCGTTCTCCGCAGCGCGCGGATGTTCTTCTCCGAGTCCCACAGGCCCATGGCGCTCAGCTGGCCCAGCTGCGTCTCGTACACCTCCTCAGGTGGGCGGGTGTCGCGCGGTGCTGCCGCTGCGCCGCCGCCGCCGAACATGCCACCGGGTCCAGCACCGCCAAACATCGCAGACAGCGCCGCGGGGTCCATCGCGAATGGGTTGGCGCCTGCTCCGCCCGCGCCGCCTGCGTTTGCGCCTGCACCTCCAGCGCCGAAGAGCGCAGCGAACGGGTTGGCTGCCGGGTTAGGGCCGGAACCGGGGGAGCCGGGACCGCGGGCTGCGGCGTCGCCGCCAGCGGCAGCGTTGGCGTTCTGCCCCGCGTTGGGCGCGAAGAGGTTCGGGAATGGGTCAGATGGGGGAGCAGTCTCGCCTGTGGCTCCCGTGCCCGCGCCTGGTGCACCGCCTGCACCACCGCCGAACATGCCGGGGAAGCCACCCATGCCGCCCATGCCTCCCATGCCGCCTGCGCCGCCCATCGCCTGCTGCATCTGCATCATCTGCCGCAGAGACTCGGGGTTGCTCATCATCTCGCGGAAGAAGGGGCTCTGCATCATCTGGCGCACCTGCGGGCCCATGGCCTGCAGCTGGGGGTTGGAGGCGATCATCTGGGGTCAGCGGGGAGAAGGAGGAAAGTGCCCACCTGGTCGACGACTTCGGGGCGAGAGAGAAGATCGCTCATCTGGCGGAGGAAGGCTGGGTTGTCCATCAGGCCCGTCATCTGGCACGTTAGCTGGGAAGGTGGGCGGGCGACGCACCGCGTTGGGGTCGTTGAGGTTGCCGAGGCCCATGCCCTGGAATGGGTTGAAGCCTGCCAAGCCCTGATGTCAGTGCTGCAACACAATGAAGCATACGTGGTAGTTCTCGACACCGTCAACCACGTTCCCGGCTGCGAGGCCGGTGCCCATGTTCTGCGGGAGGCGGGGGACCGCCGCCTCGGCGGGCTTGGGCGCGCCCTTGACCATGTGGATTGTGTGGCCGGTCTGGATCTTGTAGCTTGAGATGGTGTCGGCGTCCTTGAGCACCTTGCCTGTGTGTCAGTGGAGCGCGGGGTGGGGCTAAGCGCACCAGAGTAGATAAGGCGTTGGCGCTCCTTCTCGACGTCCGACTTGGCGGCTACGGCCTCCTTGAGGTCGGCGACCGACTTGGAGGGGTCGATCGTGATCGAGAGCTTGAGCTCAGAGGGGCCCTTGACCGTGCTGCATGTTAGCTGTGCTGGGTTGGGCAGGCAGGTAGGTGCTGCGAAGGAGCTTGCGCGCTACGTACATCGTGATCTCGGACGGCGAGGTCGACGACGATGCGTCTGCGTCCGCCATTGTGAGAGTGTGAGAGCGTGTGAAAGTGGGAGAGATTGAGACGATGAACGTGTGCGGGACGGACGAAGCGAAGAACCGGGTCGTGGAACAGTGCTCTGGAATGGAAGCAAGCGAGAGTGTGAGTGCTAAGTGGACGAAGTGGCTCGCTGGCTGTTCGGAGTGAGCGAGTGGTGGTGGCAATCGATGGCGGCATGGCGCGCTGGCTGGAGCGGAGGCCGGGTGGTGCGGGGCGGGCCATGTGGCACCAGCGCAAGCGTATAAGCGTCGTCTGTCAGTGTCATCATCACTTTACGCGTCTATCAACCATGCCGGGTCAGATCAAGATCGCGATAGTCGCTTAGTGCGACTCCGCTCTTCCGCCCGCGTGCTGGTGCCCCGGCGTGCATGCATGCCTTTGTCTGCGAAAAAGTTGAAAGCCAACAGCCAGTGAGTAACGTGGAATGCTGGCGGTCTGCCTTCTGGAGTGTCGATCGGCAAGCTACTCCCAGCCCAACTCTTCGAATCTGATCAGATGCCCAAAGAGTAACATCCACTATCTACTCTCTAGTCTAAAGCCAGCCCGAGTAAATGTTCTCGCAGCCGGCCTGCCTATGCACGCACGAAGATCTAGTCGAACTTTGATCGGTCGTAGTTGGCTCCTCCAGCACGACGCATGCGCTGCACAATGTCGTCCTGCCATTAGCTTACGCTTGCATCACTTTTTCGACCCACCTCCTTCAACTCGTCCTTGTTGGTCGCCACGACGTCGATAGAGAAGCTCGGGATGACCTTCTTCACGTCCGCAGTGTGCACCGAAACCTGCAAGTCAGACGCGCTCCATCTCCCGCGCCTACCTTCGCCCTGCGCATGATCTTGACCTCCTCGCCGATCCAGGTCACGAACGCAAACTTCTCGCGGAACGAGTGCTCGTCGTTGGCGTACTTGACGCGGATGAAGCCGAACGATGCGCGCGATGGCTGCAGTTGAGACGTGAACTCCTCGAGGTCGCCCTTGCCCGTGGCCGTGAGGACGAGCTTGTCCGACTTGTCCGACTGTTGTCAGTGCTGTCTTCCGGCCGACAGAGCTTAGGGCCACCAGCCAAACCCACTTCATAGTCCAGCAGCAGCCAGGTGGTGTCGTCCTTGTCGTTGCGGACGAGCTCGTACGCTGCACTGTCAGCTATCACCGCCAAGCACTCGGCCCACCCTCGGCAATCTTGGGGTCGGAGACTTGTGCCATTGCGGAGTTTTGGGAGAGGGCGGTTCAGACGATGGTCGGGGGGAGGGGAAGAGGATAAGGACAAGACGGGGTGCTTGTCCGGCGCTGTGCTTTCAAGCTGAGTCAAGAGTCGCAGGCAATCGTATGTTGTTTGGTAACGTGGAGAACGACTGCGACCAGCGCCAACATTGCCGTGATCGACGACACCGACAGCGGTTGATCCGGCAAATGGTCCCGCTAATACCACTGAATCCTAATACATCAATAAGCTTTCTGCCCTTATCGTGTCGTAATCTCTCTCGGCTGGTTACACATTTGCCCCCGCTAGCCGACCCACATGGCCAGATCCAGGGCACATTGATAGTGCCCATTGCCACCTTCCCCCGCAAACATCCATCGTCCACTCATTCAATCTTGTCAACATCGCGCGTACCTACTGCACCCAGCATCGTCCCACACCCATCACACACCCCGGTACTGGACACGTGCAGGACACCGGCCACCGACGACGACGAGCGAGGCAGCTGCAGGGGGTTGCTGACGTTTCCCGCGCACGACAGTCCGATCCAGGATGCCGCCGCGTGCCCCGACTCTTCTCTCCCTCGTGTCCTCGACAACGTACCCGCCGTTGCCGAATATCGATGAGCTGGAGCAGCTGCGACATGCGATTGAGGCGCAGTCGGCCGCCGCGGCCAACAGACTCGCAGCGTCGACGGCTGCCGCAGCCGAGGAGGAGCGCCGGAATAAGAAGGACAAGAAGAGGAAAGATCGCGAGGCTACCGATGACCGAGAGCGCGCAGCACTTGCCGCCAACCAGAAGGCTGGTGCCGCTCTCGAGGCGGTTGAAAGGCGACGAATGGAGACGCCAACTGATGTTAGGGTGAAGAATGAGCGAGGTGAGTGGTGTTGAGGAAGGTGGGATATGGGCATGTGCTGACAGCTGTTGCAGTCTCGCCAGCGCCGTCTAATGCGTCGTCGGCTTCTTTCCGGCCACAACATAACTCGCAAACGTACGGCAATGTGGTGAAGAAGAAGAAGATGAAACGCGTGTTGGACTCTGAGGACGAGGGACCAGGTGAGCGAAGGAAGCCTTCCTCCTGCTGACGTGTAGCACACCCCACACCACCGCCGCATACCGGCACATCTGGTCTGAAGCTCAAGCTGGCGCCTGGAGGACATAACAAGTCGCGTCCGCAGTCACATGCGCTTGACCCTAGCCCAACACCATCAGCCTCGGGGATATCATCTGGACCTGGAGGGAATATCGACTGGTCGGTTCCACCAAACCCCCAACGACCTCTTGTGCCCATTCGTCCCGGTGTGCAAAAGCCCATGAAACCTGGACCAAAACGTCAAGCAGATGTGAACGAGGACTTCAGTGACAGGAAGGCACCATCGCAGATTGCTGTCCAGACGTTCTGGCAGAATATCGAGCCATATATCCGGGACGTCCGCGAGGATGACCTGGCGATGCTCAACTTCAAAGCGGATACGCCTGACTCCTATGTGATTCCAGCACGAGGGCGGCATTATACAGACATCTGGGATGAGGAAGACGGCAACCCACCAGGGTCAACATCCCGGCATCCGGTTCCCAGTGCGCGGCTGCCGCCTAACGGAGCCATGCCGCCTATCCCCCATACTATTCCTACTGAGCTGCAAGACGCAAACCTCGTGCAAGAGAACCGTGGGCTGGGCCCGCTGACTGAGCGCGTGGTTGCAGCTGTCATCGGCGGCCCTGACATTGCCGAAGTCAACAGAGAGGCAGCGGAGAAGAAACCGGAGCCTGAGATTTCTAGTCGGGAAGGTGCACGGGTGGACGTTATCGAGCTGGAAGAGAAGGTCAAGAAGGAGCTGCGATCGGTGTTACTCCTTGGCGAGCATGAGGAGGTGGGTTCTTTACCGGAGAGCACTATTGACAGCAGTTCAACCCCGCAGACCGTGACGATGACGAGATCTCCTCCTCACTTCGGCAATGTCAGCGCCTTTTGGCTCAGCAGGTGCAGATCAACGACGCGCGCAAGGCCAAGCTTGCCAAAATCGCGCGCGACCGGCTCGCATATGGGGAGTACCAGCATGTGCTGGACGAGATGGAGAAGCAGATCGAGTCATCCTGGGCCAAGCGAGTCAAGAAACACGGCTCAGGCGGCAAGCAGGTCATCAAAGAGGGTGTCATCGTTGGTCAAGGCCGCCCAGCAGTGCCAGAGTCGCTCAAGCAGAAGCTGGGAGTCCGCCATCGCTGGATCAATTCTGTGGGGAAGACGATGCACGACCGCCCTGCAGGCGAGGTCATCGGCCTGCCTGTAAAGAGCATCTATGAGGGCATCGGGGAGGACTCTGAGGAGAAGGACGAAAAGGCAGTCGACGAGTCTATGGAGATCGACGAGGCAGACGCGGACGAGGTGGATGGCATGGCTGTATGAGCCGCGCAGCGCGTAGAGAGTGAGCGAGAGGCCGAGTAGTTGTTAGACCTGTAGTGTAATATTATGGCACTGAGAGGCGCCGCCTCACCACACATGCCTGGGTACTCATCACACAGCTATCCGGGTATGAGATGACCACTGAATGACGACTGACGGACGCCATCTCCATCCCATGACTTGACCTTGTGCGCCTCCAAGTGCATATCAATGACTACGGGGGCGTTCTCTCATTCAGTGCAATTGTCGTTTATCGGGGTAACGTAACTGCTCCGTCCAATGGCAAGAGTGCCGGCGGCAATTGTTTTGTTTCCCTTACCGCAGGTCGAGTGGAATGCCTGGAATGAGATCATGGACGATTTCGAACTCGGACCTTCGAATCAAATCTGAGGTCGTGTCCCCACAGAGCGATTTCTGCCTCGCCTCCGCATCGTACTCATCACTCTCTCCCTCTCTGCCGCCTATCGGCCTTTACAAGCTACATACGGTCAGCGACGATCGTCAAGGAAACAATCATCGAATAGTTGCTTCTACTACTGCCGCGAGGGCTCCGGAACACTCTTATCAGCAACACCCCAAGATGGTCGCCTTCCAGGATGGCAACATTTCTGGGCTTACGTCGGCAAATGGCCAGCCCAAACGTTCTCACCAAAGAAAGGTCGCTATCCTCACCAGTGGTGGTGACAGCGCGGGCATGAATGCTGCAGGTGGGTCATCGAGATGGCAGAGTGCTGACCTCCAGTCCGCGCAGTTGTTCGTCAAGCTATCACTCAGTGAGTGGACGCTCCGATGGGGTTCTTCCTCCGGTGCTGGTCGCCTCGGCGCCGTCTCGCTCCGTTGTGTATCCTTGTGTAGCGCTCACACGTAGGGGCTGCCAGGCGTACATCATTCGCGAAGGGTGGGAAGGCCTCGTGCGCGGCAATAGGACCGAGCCCACACCCGCCGCATCTCGGGCGCAGTCGGCAGCGCCGTCGCCGGCCCTGGCCGCCAAGGATGCGGACGCCACGCCCACCATGTTCGACCTCGATGAGATCACCGACCCAAACGAGCCCCATGCAGCAGAGTACGTCGACCACAGGAAGATCGCGCCGTTAAGTGCGGCGCCTCTGTCGTTCGGGTACGGTGGTCTTCTGCGCGATGGAGCGGGCGAGGGCGACTTCCATGACAGCGAGTCGGCGTTCGACCTGCCAGACTTGCCTGAGGATGTTACAGAGGCAGGATTGACTCTCAAGCACAGGCACATTGTCCGTGTGGGGTGGGACGATGTGCGCGGTTGGCTCGGCGAGGGCGGCACGCTTATCGGCTCGTCCCGGTGTCCGTCATGTGAGTCGGGGCAGAGAGTTCAGCTGACGAGCAGTCCGTGAGCGCGAGGGGCGCATGAAGGCGGCGCACAATCTCATCCGCTATGGAATTGACTGCCTTGCTGTTTGTGGTGGAGACGGCTCGCTCACCGGTGCCGATGTCCTTCGTGGAGAATGGCCCTCACTCGTGAAGGAGCTGTACGAGACCGGCTCGATCACTCAGGAGGAGGCGGAGGACTACAAGTTCTTGAACATTGTTGGTCTTGTTGGCTCTATTGAGTGGGTACAAAGGCAGGGCAGGAGCTTACAGCAGCAACGACATGTCCATGACCGACTTGACTATTGGCGCAGTCACCGCTCTCCATCGCATCTGCGAGTCTGTCGACTCGATCGGATCCACTGCATCGTCGCACTCCCGCGCGTTCGTTATCGAAGTTATGGGTCGTCACTGTGGCTGGCTGGCACTCATGGCTGGTGTTGCTACCGGAGCAGACTTTGTCTTCATCCCTGAGCACCCCCCCTCCGAGGATGACTGGGAGACCGCGATGTGCGATGTGCTTCAGCAACATCGCAAGGTCGGCAAGCGCAAGTCTATTGTCATTGTTGCAGAGGGCGCCCTGGACAAGAACCTCAAGCCTATCAAGTCCGACTACGTCAAGAGCATCCTGGTCGAGCGTCTTGGTCTCGACACTCGCGTCACTACTCTCGGCCACACCCAGCGAGGCGGTGCCCCGGCAGCCGAGGACCGCATTCTTGTAAGCCCAGCATATGGTTGCAGCTAACGTCAGCCCACGCTCCAAGGTGTCAAGGCGGTCGAGGCGCTTCTGTCAGCTACGCCCGACACCCCGTCGTACATGATCGGCATTTCGGAGAACAAGATCACCAAGATTCCGCTACTTGAGGCTGTGGCTCGCACCCAGGCCGTGGCCGCCGCCATCAAAGAGAAGGACTTTGCAAAGGCCATGTCCTACCGCGACTCAGAGTTCCGCGACATGCTCGAGGCTTTCCAAGTGTCGAGCTCGCTGGCTGCCACGCAGCGCCTGCCGGATCATCAGCACATCCGCGTCGGTATCGTCCATGTCGGCGCCCCTGCAGGTGGCATGAACGCCGCCACTCGCCAGGCTGTGCGTTACTGCCACTCGCGCGGCCACGTGCCCCTCGCTATCTACAACGGCTTCGAAGGCCTGCTGGAGGACAACGTCTCTGAGCTGTCATGGCTCCGTGTCGATAACTGGACTACGCGTGGTGGCTCTGAGCTGGGAACCAACCGCACTCTTCCCAACAAGGACATGGGTGAAGTGGCTGCCTCCATCCAACGCCACGGCCTCGACGCTCTGCTCCTTATCGGAGGCTTCGAGGCCTTCAACGCGACTCTTCAGCTCGAGAAGGCTCGCCACGACTACCCCAGCCTCCGGATCCCCATGATCCACCTCCCCGCTACCATCTCGAACAACGTGCCGCTGACCGACTTCTCCCTTGGCACCGACACAAGTTTGAACGCGCTCGTCTTGGCATGCGACGCAATCAAGCAGAGTGCAGCTGCGTCGCGCAACCGAGTTTTCGTTGTCGAGACCCAGGGTGGCATGAGCGGCTACATTGCCGTCCTTGGTGCCCTCGCTGTTGGAGCCGTGCTCGTCTACACCCCCGAGGAGGGCATCGACCTCCACAGACTGGTCGACGACGTTGAGTTCCTCAACGAGCGTTACTCCCTCGACATGAAGGGACAGAGCGAGGGACGTCTGGTCATCCGGTAAGCGCTTGACGCTCAGTCATAGCTAACGATCAGCTCTGAGAAGTCGTCAGACGTCTACACCACCGAGGTCCTGACCAAGATCTTCAGGGAGGAAGGCGACGAGTTCGACGCCCGCTCCGCGTCACTCGGTCACACACTGCAGGGCGGTGTCCCATCACCCACAGACCGCACTCGCGCTGCTCGCTTTGCCACGCTCTCGATGCAGTTCCTCGAGAGGTACGCCGAGCCCAACTCCCAGAGGCACCACCGCAAGGCCGATATCCGGGCCGAGACGGTCGCGATGATGGCTATCCGTGGTAGCAAGATCATCTACGCTTCAATGGATGAGGCGCTCAAGTACACGGACATGAAGCACCGCCGCGGTCACGATGTGTGGTGGGCGGGGATCAAGAACCTCGTCGAGCTGATGGGCGGGCGTACCGGTGTGTTGGCTGATGTTGCGCAGAAGAAGCGCCTGCAGGAGGTTGCGGACATATGGAAGTCCCAGGCGCGTGTGCAGGCGTAAGCGCACTGTGCCCGATAGAGCAGACTGAGTAGACTTTTGATGTGTTTGGTCATTTGAGAGGTAGAATGAATATATATCCATTGGAATGCATTGGTTCCCTGTGCTGGCCCACTCCCCGCACTCGACCACCCCCCGCACTGCGCGACCCTCTACTCCTCACTGCAGCTGCGAGTTGCCGACCATCACCTTGATGACCGGCTTGCCGTCCTTATCCCGTCCCCTGCGGACGTCCTCGAATGCCTCGACAGCCTGGTCGAGAGGGTACACCTGTGTGACCATCTTGCCCACGTCCCCGAGCTTGCCTGATGCGAGGAGGGCCAGCGCCTCGGGGTAGGTGTTTGCGTAGCGGAAGACGCCGATGAGGTCGACCTCGCGAATGAGACATGTCGACACCGGCAGGAGAAGGTTGGCCGTGCCCATGCCGATGAACAAGACTTTGCCGCCAGTGATGGATGCCTGAAGTCAGTCGAGGTCTAGATAGTGGTACTCACGAAACAAGCCATCTGCATGCACGTCTCCACACCCGTGCACTCGAACACTGCGTCAAAGCCCTCCTCCAGCTCCAGCACGCCCTGCACAACATCACTAGCCTTCAACCCCTCCCAGTTCTTCTTCGCGACCTCGAGCGACTCTGCGCCAGACACCCTAGCCCCCTTGGGGAGAAGGTACGTCTCGTCCGCCCAACCCATCTCCTTCGCAAACTTGAGCTTCTCCTCCTCAATGTCGACCACCACAACGGTCGTCGCACCAGACGCCTTGGCCAGCGCGCACGCCAACAGCCCCACCGCCCCAGCACCGAGCACGAGCACGCGCGCCCCGGGCTCCATCTTCGCCCTTCGGTACGCGTGCAGCACCACGCTCAGCGGCTCAGCCAACGCCGCGAGGGGCAGCTCCATCCCCGCGGGGAGCTTGTGCACCAGGTGCAGCGGGTGGTTCATGACCTCGCACAGAGTCCCATCAAGGTGGGGGAAGGTCTTGGCGCTCGACGCAAAGCGCATCCCCGAGCAGAGGTTGTACCGCCCCCTCTGGCAGAACTTGCAAAGCCGGCAGGAGATACCGACTTCGAGGGCGACCCTGTCCCCGACGGAGAGGGATGTGTCCGCGTTCGGGGGGAGGGCGGTGATGATGCCGCCGGACTCGTGGCCTAGGACCATGGGTTCGCGGATCTTGAAGGCGCCGTTCGCGCCGTGGGCGTAGTAGTGGAGGTCGGAGCCGCAGAGGCCTGTGACGCCCATGGCGATTTGGGCGTTGCCCGCGGGTGGGGGGAGGAGGGGCTTGTCTTCCTGTTGTCAGCTAGAGTTTTTGACTGTTACGTGTGAACAACGTGAGGAGGGGCTGAGCTGCACCGGGCAAGTTGGACAGCAAGGCAGTGGGGTGACTCGAACACGTTCGTCTGCCACTCACGATACGGAGGTCCAGGGCACCGTGGCAGACCGCTGCCTTCTGCGTCGTCCGTCCGTCAAAGTTAGGTACTGAGCCGTTCGCCATCTTGCTAGCTGGTTACTGGATGAGATGAGTATGAAGTGAACAGAGACGCGAGGAGTGGGCACATGTAAGAGGTGACTTTTGAACTGGGTGTGGACGTCGGCCCGCCGGACCGGCAGACCGGACCCCGGCGCTTACCGGAATTTTGTGTGTGGAAGTTGTGTGTGCTGGCCGTCATTAACTTCGACCACTCTGACGACCAGCTATGCGTTCAAGAACCCTGCATATGCAAGCAATGTAAAGTCCACTCTATGATCTATTCTTCTTCCCCGCCCACCACTTGCGGACCTTGGCAGCCATGTAGAACACACTCTTGGTGAAACCAGCCGTTGCAAGGCCCTTCACGCTCTGGGCGAGGGCTGGCCGCTTGATGATATGCCTGACCTCTGACATGTCAGCTGTGTTTGGCCAGTTACTCACCATTGTCCAGCACTTCCCTATAACCTGGCTGCTGCGCGACTGATAACCAGAACGCGGGGTCATCGTACAGTGCCCTACTCTCGCCGGCTTCGAGAGATTTCCGGCGCTCGCGGACTCCCCGCCTCTGCTCGCGCACGGCCGGGTCGACAAGGGAGCCAGCCAATGTCGGCCTATAGTGCTTCGAGAGCGCGAGCCGGAGCTTCAGCGGCAGAGTGGCAAGTAGTGTTGCTTCGTGTTCGGGTCCCTCGGGTTGCGAGACAGTCGCCTCCCCCTTCCCTTGCCATTGACCAGGCTCGCCGGCAAAGCGCAGACCAACACTCCCCACGTGTGAGGCGTAGAGCTTCCTAAAGCCCTCGAGGACGCCTGGCCCGCGCACAATGTTGCGCACCTTGGATGGGTTTTCTGCTCCGGGGACGCTCATCCGCGGATCTCCAGAGTAGCTGATGCCGGCTATCTTTTCCCACAGCTGGAGCTCTTCAAACTCGGCTGGAAGCTGCAGAAGGGCGAGGGAGAGTGCGGCGCGGGTGTTGTCGCCAAGGGGCTTTTGGAGGTCGGGCGTCGTGGCCAGGAAGAGCACCGGCTTGTGCAGTCGGCCAGCGACGTACAGAGTTTCCCACTGTTGCAGATCACGCACGAGCGTAGGCGTGGAGATGACACCATACTTCACCTCCTTCATGTCAGCGTGGTCCACCACATAACTCACCAAATCACCGAACTTGACCATGGTGACATACCACAGCCCGGCGCCCAACTTCTCCGTCATCCAGGCGACCGGACCAGGTCCGAGCAGACGCGCATACAGTGGGTAGTGGTTCGGATGTTGTCGTAGGTTCTCTGTATGGAATGCGCGAGCGCTAGGTGTGGATATGATAAAGTCCGTGAGTGGCGGTGGCTGTTGTCAGGTGTGCTCGTGACTTCGCACTCACTCCAGGAGCAGCATTTGCTTGCGCGACTACGCCAGAGCCGTATGCCAGAGCCAGATCAACAGGTGCGTTGAACTGGGCAATCACTGGGCGGAGGCGGTCGAATGCGCGCTGTTGCCCCGGGTCCAGCTTGCTCCGGATATCGTACTCGTGCGTGTCCTTCGCATTGCGTCTGGAGGTGGTGAAGCTTCGCGAGACAGTTATCCCGTACAGGCGTGACGAGGATGCTACTGCACTACTGCAGTGGCCTAGCCTCACGGCTGTGAAGCATGGTAGGGCCATTCGTACTTTCGGGAATGAGCGACGAATGGATGGTCACACGAGCAGCTGAACACAAAACGCTTGTCGAGTACGTGTGGCTGTTACCCAGTGACAAGAACAGCGAGACGCCGAGTTGAATACGGTGCCCAAGGGGGTTTGACGCGCGTCGTACTGCTGCTTGCTGGGTGTGAACACCTCCAAGACGAGCGAGAGGCGAATGAGATGCAGTACGGTGGTGTGTGACCCGCCTTCCCGGTCATCGAATTCGCCAACATTTCGAGAACAACACCTTTACGTAAGGTCGAAACAATCGCTGAAGTGCAGTGACGTCTCGCGTCTCGACTTCTTGGGTGCGTTCTTACTGCTTCAAATATCTCTTGAACACCCAAAAGGCCACAGGGGTGCGCGAGTCTCATCCTACAACCGCAAGAGTGGCCACCATGTCACGCTCCCGATCCCCTTCTCGCTCTCGGTCGCCATCTATATTACGGAGTCGGTCCCCATCCCGCTCGCGTTCTCCTACCCCGGATCCCGTAGCCGAGGTACGCGTTTGAACTCGGTCTGACTGACCCCAGGCATGCCCCATATTGATACGCACCTTTGTGACAAAGGGGCACACGCCACTGGTCGACTTTGACCGGGGTGCGTTCCCAGTGAAGGACGAGTACCAAGTCTACGCATGGTACGTACTATAGAACATCGTCTTGTTGCTGACTATAGGAAGCACTCCACCCCAACGTCTCTTGTGCAGCAGCTGTACGCTGTGCTCCCGGCGCCCTACCGGTCTCCGGCAGCTCACTACTCCTTTAAGCATGTGTACGTCGACGCCTCCGAGCGAGGACTGTACCGCGCAAAGGAGATCGCCTCTTTCACCGGCCGCGACTTCATGGCCACAGTGAAGCCGAGCGGTGGGGAGACGGCAGATGGTGACTCCATAATGGACCGAGGACTGGACGACGCACCCCCTCCTCGCCGTGGACGGACAGTCGAGGAAAAGTCGTTGGATCAGTGCGGATTCATAACTGGTGACTTGCTCAGTGTGGCAATCCACATGCCAGAACCTCGGAGGCCACGCGGGGCTGGTCGCGAGAAGGAGTCCGACTGGGGACGGGGGTCAGGCCAGTTCCCTGCGCGCGAAGCTGGTAGCTGGCGTGGCGGCCGAGGTGGCGGACCTGCCGGACGGGGAGGGCGGAGACCATCATCGCCGGACTGGAATGGCAGAGCGCGCAGTCGCAGCCCGGTTCGGCGCGAGAGCTGGTCGAGGAGAAGGGATTGAGCCTCCCTCACCTACAGGTGGGCGCAGAATTGTGCGCTGCCGACGCCGACGCGGTGGCGTCCCGATGGCGCATCACTACATGCCACGGTTTCCAAGTGGTGTGAACAACATCAGCGCGTTGTGCTGCACGATGAGAGCTAGATCCTTCTCTTTGAGTCTCGGATCTCTATCTACCTTTGTAGCGCATCTACATCTGCCATGCATGCACAGACGCACGCCCCCCTCCGGACCGGTACGCGACGTACGGAGGTTCATCCCCGCACAGCTTGGTATTGCCATCATGTATTTGGTCCCGCCCCTGACGATTCCAGGGGTGAACTACGTGCTCGCGGTGCACTCACTTAGTTCAGCAGCTCAGATCACTGACATAACCCGCCATCCATCCATCCCTTCTCGTCGTCGTCCAACACTCCACAACAGTATATCGGCGTATCGACCTTTGGACTACGGACTCAGCAGTGCCACGAGACGCCCTTGCACATTGCATCACTGGCAGCCTCTCATCGCTCTCACTTCTAGCCGTAGCGCACCAAGCTCCTCACCCGACGCTCCTCCATCAGGGCATCCGACGCCGCTCGCGACGCGTCCCAACATCTCCACTCCCTCCACAACAACGATCTCCCGTTAATCCAGCTCGCTCACGTCGTTGACCTCGCCTGTCATGTCGTGGAAGATCGGAAAGAGTGAGTGGCCGCTTCGTGCAGCTGTGCAGTCGGGCAGCTTGACGGGCGCGCGATAAGCTGGTTTGTGATGTGCTGACACATAAACTCTCGTCCGACCGCAACATGTTACACCTACTCACTCATTCTGCTTCATGCCTCAGAGCTCAAGGAAGGTGGCCTCCTCTCTTCCAAGAGCCATCACACTCCATCACCAGCCCCGGAGTCGCGCTCGACGACGCCGACACCAGGCAACCCCCAGCCCGGCTCCGACACAGTGGCGCGGGGCTCGCCGCCCGTCAGCCGGCATGGCATCCTGCGCATCCGTGTGACGGCCGGAAAGGGTCTCACATTGCCACAGGGAGGTGAGTAGTTGCTATGAGGTTGCATGAACGGTTGGCTAACTCCCGCCCAGTCGCTGTGCCCGCACCAGTACAGCAGGCATTGCAGCAGCACCCCACGTCCGCCCTGGGCCAGTCACTATCATCGTCGCCCCGGATCCAGAACCAGCGCGTGACCCCCGCCAACCGTGACAGCTTGCAGCGCAAGCAGCTGTGGTGGCTGCCTTACGTCGTTCTCGAGTTTGACAAGAACGAGGTCCTCGTTGATGCCCTTGGCGGTGACCTGGAGAACCCAGTATGGATGTACAGCACGACGTTCGACGTCAGTCGCGCGTCCGAAGTCAGCATCAACGCATACTTGCGTACTGCGCCACCACAGGGCAGCGATGCGGACATGGGCAATGCCGATCTCGACCTCGGCGGCATCCGCTTCAACCCGGACCTCGAGTCTAATCGCCTCACGGACGAGTGGATCCCTCTCACCAGCGGATCGGGCGCGATCCACGTCCAGGTCTCGTTCAACCCGGCCCAGGGCCAACCGCTCACGATCGACTCGTTTGAGCTTCTCAAGGTCATCGGCAAGGGGTCCTTCGGAAAGGTATGTTGCAACGAGAAACTGAGCTAACGAGAAGGTCATGCAGGTCCGCAAGCGCGACACCCTGCGCATCTATGCTCTCAAGACTATTCGCAAGGCGCACATCGTGTCGCGGTCAGAGGTCACACACACTCTTGCTGAGCGCACGGTCCTCGCCCAGGTCAACAACCCTTTCATTGTGCCCCTGAAGTTCTCCTTCCAGTCCAAGGAGAAGCTTTACCTTGTCCTGGCATTTGTCAACGGTGGCGAGTTGTTCCACCACCTGCAGCGCGAGGGCAAGTTCAACGAGACGCGCTCGCGCTTCTACGCTGCTGAGCTCCTGCTTGCTCTCGAGCACCTTCACGGGTTCAATGTCGTCTACCGTGATCTGAAGCCGGAGAACATTCTGCTCGACTACACTGGACACATTGCGTTGTGCGACTTTGGTCTCTGCAAGCTCAACATGAACGAGTCGGAGACGACCAACACCTTCTGTGGCACTCCAGAGTACCTTGCGCCTGAGCTCCTGTCCGGTCACGGATACACCAAGTGTGTCGACTGGTGGACGCTCGGCGTGCTCCTGTACGAGATGCTCACCGGCCTCCCGCCTTTCTACGACGAGAATACAAACGAGATGTACCGCAAGATCCTGTCCGACCCCCTCCGCTTCCCTGACGAGGTCGGACCAGAAGCGCGCAACCTCCTCACCAAGCTGCTGGACCGCGACCCGTCCCGGCGATTGGGTGTCAAGGGCGCCCAGGAGATCAAGGACCACCCCTTCTTCTCCCGCCACATTGACTGGAAGAAGCTCATGCAGAAGAAGATCCCGCCACCGTTCAAGCCTGCTGTCAAGAGCGCGATTGACACCTCCAACTTTGACGAGGAGTTCACCAGCGAGGTGCCCCAGGACTCAGTAGTTGCTGACTCTCATCTGTCCCAGACAGTGCAGCAGCAGTTTGAGGGCTTCTCGTGGAGTGTGTCGCCGCTTGGCGAGTCGGTTGGCAGGTATTAGAGGTGGCTGTGGTAGCGTGCATGTATCGTGTTGGTGTACAGCTGTGCTGGATTTTGTGTGCTTTTCTAATGGTTTAGCCGCGATATCCTGCAATTTCACGATCAATTGCCTTTCGGCCACCGTGATGAGGCCGTACGCTTTCTTCCTATGAGATCTGCTCGTCATCGAATGTAGTCACTCGCAAGCAGATGATATAGCACGCGCAGCACAACTTGCCATCCTTCAGTCTTATTGATGGATCTTACCCAGTCGACTCATAAGTCGCAAAACCTCCCCTCTGATGTTGAGTGGGTGCAGCTATGGAGGTAGGCGGAGATGAAAAGACAGCAAGATCCGCAACACGACCGCTTCCACAGGTATCGTGGCATGTCATATAATACATAAAACACTGCGACCCAAAGTACATATCTCTAGTGCCCGTTCGGGGCAGGTGCCTCGCCCTTGGCGGCGGCGACCCAATACGGGCCGGTGGGGAAAGTGTACGTCTTGATCGACTCCTCGAACAGCTCGATAGAGTAGCCGCCCTTGGGATCCAACGGGACGTTGTACCGTCCCTGGTCGTTGATGGAGATGGGGTACTTGAACTCCTCGTGCAGGTGGTCGACAAACTCGAGCACATTGCGGTCCATGTTACCCGAGACGCAGATGTAGTCGATCAACGACAGGTGGATGACGTACTCGCACAGTCCGACGCCACCAGCGTGAGGGCAGACAGGGACGCCAAATTTGGCTGACATGAGGAGGATCGAGAGGATCTCGTTGACTCCGCCGACGCGGCACGAGTCAATCTGGGCCACGTCGATAGCATCGAGCTGGAGGAGCTGCTTGAACACCATGCGGTTGTGGGCGTGCTCGCCGGTCGCGACGCCGATGTTGAGCGGCTTGAGGGCCTTGCGGATGGCGGCGTGTCCGACGGCATCGTCGGGGGCAGTGGGCTCCTCGATGAACCATGGCTTCAGGGGCTCGAGCTTCTTCATGTACTCGATCGCTTGAGGCACGTCCCAGACCTGGTTGGCGTCAACCATCAGGACGCAGCCGGTGGGGCCGGCATTCTTGCCCTCGATGGTCTTGGGGTCGATCTTGCGCCCGGCTGGCATGTTGGCGGGGTTGTCGATGATCGAGCGGATCAGGCGGCCGCGGCGGAGGTCGTCCTCTGGGTCGGCGCCGACCTTAAGCTTGAAGTGGTTGAAGCCCTGCTGGAGTGCCTCCTTGGTGAGGCGCTCGACCTTCTCGTCGCTGTAGCCCAGCCAGCCGACTGAGGTGGTGTATGCGGGGTATCCGCGCTGGGTGACCTCTGCTTCGCGCTCCTTCTTGGTCGGCTCGAGCTTCTTAAGCAAGGCGAGAGCCTCGTCTTGGTTAATCGCGTCGGTGATGTAGCGGAAGCAGGTGGCCTTGACGAACTCCTCGGGGGAGAAGTCGACAATGAGCTTCCAGAGGGGTTTTCCGCGCGCCTTGGCGAAGAGGTCCCAGATGGCATTGGAGACGGCGGCAGTAGCCATGTGAATCACACCCTTCTCGGGGCCGAGCCAGCGGTGCTGAGGGTCGGCGAGGACTGTCGTCAGCTAGGTTTCGAGATCGCTGCTCCAAACTCACGGAAGTCAAAGAACTTGCCCATGTCGGCAAACATCTCCTCGGCGTCCATGCCGATAATGCGGTTGGCAACCTGCTCAATGGCGTAGCACACGATGTCGTTGCCGCGGCCGATGGCTGCTGTTAGCGACTGCCACGAGCGATTGACGTACTGAAGGTCATGCCCTGGCCGTGCAGGCCCGTGTCGGTCTCGATGTCGATGTAGGCTGCAGAGTAGTCACACTCCTTGTTCATGGCATCTGTTCCGTCGCCAGTGACATTGGTGGGATACCTGACATCTAGGTGGTTAGATACAGCTCCTAAGCCACATTCTTACCGTGGACAGTGAACTTGCTGATCTTTCCGGACATTGTGAGAGGTGTTCAGAGAAGAGGATGGGGGGAATGTGAGCGTGAGCACTCTTGTTCTCCAGTCTTCCGACTATATACCGTTCTTGCTGTAACCCTGCGGATGTTGGATATGCCTCTTGTTCGTGGTCACCGACGCCAGCAGGTAGCATGCTGTACGCGAAGGACACCGAAGAGTCACCCCGGCCGGGAAACCGGCCCGTCATATTAAGGTTCCCATCCGGGCCGAGGGCCCGGAGAGGGATTTGATCCCGCAAATTCACCGTACAGTGAGTGAGACGGCGTGAGTCACGTGACTTGCCGGTAAATTCGCCGGATGGTCTGGGGTCTGGACGGTCGAGTGGCACGGACGAGGTGATCATGATATGCATGTGTTGGCGGGGCAGTAAGGAATGGAGCTTGGCCCCATGTCTCGGTTGAATGCATGACGATGAGCTCGATGTGGGGGTGGAGATGAGTTCAGGCAGATGCGACATGTGGAAGCGGAAGGCAGAGACCGATGTGGGATGCCATCGTGTCCTGTGTTTCTCGCATATCTTGGGCTCTTGAGGTTGCAGCGCATCGATCGCCCGAACATTGCGCACTCGGCGCCCCCTACACCAGCCACACTCATTGTTCAATGTTCTCAACAACAACACCCACGACATGTGCAAGCCACTTTCCACTCACAGACAGTCGCTCCATGAGCTCGGGCCTCTCATATTTCCTTACATGACTGACGAAGGACAATAACCACCTCGCACTCCAATTTACATGGCTGGTCGTGCACAGACCTCGGGCTACTCTGTTCCGGGGTGCTCGCAGTGGGGCTGGACGAAGAGCTTCGCCAATGCCTCAGACGGCCTCGCCAGGTTTGGTACTCACTGCTGTGTTGTTACTCATTCGACTAACCATACTTTGTTGACGACCAAAAGTGAATGTCGAGCGGCCGCAGTGTGCTCAACGGCCTGTACATCGAAACAAACGCACTTTACCACGAGCATGTCATCTCAAAGACCGCCATGGGGTAGTGACAACCAGATCGCATACCCGCCTTCATCCTACTCTCGCCATCACGTCTCCCGCCTGCCCCCACATCCAGCAGGCCTGCCCTTGGACTTCGAGCCCGACATCGACACCAACGTGTCGCCAGGTAGCAGCCCGAGCCGCAACAGCAGCAGCCATGGCACAGGCAGCATGCACGATTCGTTCGAAATGCAGTCCACGTCCATTAGGCGGGAAGACTCGCCATTTGACGATCGCCACTCTATTACGCCGGCCGAGGCAGCGCAGTACATGGCTCAGGCCGCAGCTGGGACAGCCAGCCCTGTAGGAGTCGCCACAAGCCCGCCCTCCAGACATGTCCGGAAGCCGTCCAACCTCCAACGTCAGCCTACGGCACCGGGTTACAAGATGTCCTCCCTCTCGCCTCCAGTGTCTCCGTTGTTCGGTGAGCATGATTCGGGAGCAGGCAGCCCTCCACCACCACTCTCGCCCAAGGTCTGGCTCGACGCTCCTCCCATCAACCCGCCAGAGGCAGAATCGCCCTTCCCGCAGCTGCCGTCTCAGACTCCGTTGCAGCCGCTTAAACCGTCATTTCGTCGCCTCTATGCCTTCCTCCCGCTGAGAGACCGACTCTTTCTGATAATCCCTGCAATCTTGTGTTCACTTGGCTCATCGGCTATCCCACCCCTCATGTCCATCATGGTTGGAAACGCATTCGGAGCATTGGCAGTCTACCCTCGCGACGGGTCGGCCACTCAAACAGACAAAGACGAGCTTATGCGGGAAGTGGGAGTGACGTCCATGAACTTTGCCTTCATTGGTGTTGGCGCTGTGGTGCTCGAATATCTCAAGCAAGTGACATGGACTCGATTCAGCGAGGCGACAACCGCGCGCCTGCGTACGACGATTTTCCACGGGGTCAAGGACAAGCCTATGGAGTGGTTCGACCAGGGCATGGGGATGAAGGAGGATAAGAAGAAGGAGATGCTCGATTCAAAGACCTCAGCACAGGCGAATGCATTGGACTCCATCGGTGCCGGAGGCTTGATGAACAAGTTCGCACGGTGCGACTACGGCGAGTCGATCACATGCTGACAACAGGGAGACTGACGAGGTTCGCATGGCCACTGCCCTGCCCAGTGCCACAATGGTCCAATGCGCTGGCACAGTGATTATCTGTATCGCCCTATCTATGCGCATCCAACCGCTCCTCGCATTGGTGTCGCTATCCTCCGTGCCGGTAGTCGTAATCGCGACGACGCTGGTGATGGCGCTCGCTCAACCGTCCTTGGCAATAGAACGCCGCGCCGGAGCGGAGGCAGCCACCAACGTACAACGCGCCACAGGAGCAATTGAAACTGTCAAAGGACACAATGCACAAGCCGACGAGCTCGCTCGCTTCAAGCGGACGATCAACTCCATCTTCGGCCAAATCAAGCGGCAGTCGTTCCTCTGGCCGACAGCGACCGGAATAGTCGAGTTCACCAGCTTGGCCATGTTCGTTGCCTCCTTCTGGTTTGGAGCCACCCTCATTGATCAAGGGAAGGCGACAGTGCAAGAAGTGCAGACTGTCTTCTGGTCGTGCATGTTCGCCGCGATGTCTCTTCAAGGACTAAGCCGACTGCTGACGCCTCTCCTAAAGGGGAGCGCCTCTCTTGCCTCTCTACTCACTGTCATCCAAGAGCGTTCGCTATCGCCGCCCGAGGAGAGCGACATAATCACCACTACCATTCGCCGGCATCCTCCACGCTGCCGTGGTGGATTTGAGTTGAAGGAGGTATTCTTCTCCTATCCGTCGAGACAGGATGAGCCCGTTCTCCGCGGCATCAACATGTTCATCCCGCCCGGCGAGACTACCTTCGTTGTTGGCGGAAATGGCTCAGGCAAGTCGACAGTTGCACAACTCCTCCTGCGGCTTTATGAGCCCAGTGGCGGCGAAATAACGCTGGACAACCACGATCTGGACTCCTACGACGACGCGTTCACCCGCTGCCACATTGCACTCGTCTCCCAGGGGTGCGTGCTCTTCGACCTGTCCGTGCACGACAACGTAGCACTGGGCATCCTCAACTCTGAACCTACAGCTTACGGTACCATCAGGCGGCCAGAAGACGTTACTAGGGCAGAGGTGATTGATGCGTGTAAAATCGCTTTTATTCACGAATTTGTGGAATCCCTCCCGCAGGGTTATGACACCATGCTGGAAAACAATGGTGCCGCTCTGAGTGGTGGCCAGCGTCAGCGGTTAGCTATTGCGCGTGCAAGGATTCGCGATCCAGCAGTGTTGGTGCTGGGTATGTTTTGATGTGTTGCAGAACCCGGCTGACAACAGATGAGGCGACTCGTGCACTGGATCCCACCTCACGTGTGGCAGTGTTCGAAAATATCAAGAAATGGCGATTAAACAGCACGACTATTGTCATCTCCCATGACCTGTCCCAGATCACGCCTGACGACTTCGTGTACGTCATGAAGAACGGACACGTCGTCGAGCAGGGATACAGGAAGGATTTGATGGCCCAGGCGACAGAGTTTGCATCCATGGCAGCGCATCAAGTCGTGAATCCTGTCTCTGAAAAGATAGACTTTAGCTGGAGAGACGGAGATGCCGCAGAAGTTGGCGACCTGCTCGACGAGGTGGACAGGAATGGCGATTATCTTCGTAACCTGCACACTTCGACGAATCTTGATGGCCAGACGTCAAGGCGAGTGAGCGCGGCCTGGAACAATCTGGAGGTACTTCAAGACTACGACAGGAAATCGCGACGCTCCTCCTGGTTCGTGGATATTTATCACCCGTACAATAGTGCCAGCCAGATTCCCACATCTCGCCCAGTATCTCGCCAGCAACAGCGTGTTGCAAGTCGCGCATCTGCCCGTATAAGCAGCTACGGGGTGAACGACCACCACCCGCCGACTGCACCGATCGAGAAACCCATGGAAGTCATCGTCTCCCCGTCCGACAGCTCGCGCACAGTATCGGGTGCGAGCGAGATTAAGCCCGCAGTAACATTCGATGCCTCGGCTACCGGAGGTCTGCGGTCTCGCCTGCCCCTTTCTGGGAAAAAGAAGAAGCCTAAAACAAAGATTTCAGCACCTCCAGGCGAACGTCTCGTCGGTGTTGTCGGCCTTGCGAAGCGCTACTTCCCCACAGTGCCGAACAAGTTCCTTCTCGTCATGGGCCTGCTATGCGCAGTAGCCGAAGGCGCCTCCATGCCTATCTGGTCATTCTTCATTGCCCAGGTTCTTGCCCTTCTCGGTGTCGGCTCAATCAAGCAAGTGACAGAAAAGGGGCTGGCTGTATTGGGGATTACTGCCGGACGCGCGCTCGCAATCTGGGCGAGCATGTTCTTCCTCTTCCGACTCTCCGGGTCGTGGCAGTTCGCGATGCGCGCTAAGTCGTTCGACCTAGTCCTGCAACAGGATAAGAGCTGGTTCGACGATGAGAAGCACGGCGCCTCGGCTATAGCCCACAGCCTCATCAAGGACATTGAGGATATCGGGCCGTTCCTGTCCTCAGTTGCGCCTGGTATCATCGTTGTGGTCGTTATGGTGTCCATGAGCGTTATCTGGGCAGTGGTATCCGGCTGGCAGCTGACGCTTGTCGGCATGGCGCTGGGCCCAGTGATCCTCGTGATTTCTGCACTTGCCAACAACCGCATGGCCGTGGCGGAGAAGTACAACAAAGCGAGACGTGATGGCGTGGCGCAGACTTTCTACGAGGTGAGTCGAGGTGTGTCCCTGCTGATGGCAGTATATCGCCAATGTCCTGGGTATCCGGTGCATGTCGCTCGAGAGCCACTTCAGCGACGAGTTCGAGAGGGACGCGAACGAGGCGAAGCGTCATGCCCAGAAGGTGGTGTGGGTCACTGCCATCGGCCCGGGCCTGTCAGCCGGCATGATGCTCTTCGCCCAGGGTGAGTCAAGGATCAAGAAGAGGTGAACTGACATCAGCACTCATGAACTGGGCCGGTGCGATGTTCATCAAGTCCGGCGCCATCACCTTTGCCGAGATGCTCCAGGTCTACTCCCTCATCCTCTTCGGCATCTCCAACGCCAGCGCCTCTTTGGCTTTCCGTACGTATCAGAAGCCACACCTCACTGACGACAGTGCCCAAGCTCTCCAAGGCCAAGGTCGCAGCCCGCGACTCTCGCCCCTTCACCGCGCTCTCCTCCGACACCCTCGAGAAGCGGGGCACGATGCAATTCCCAATTACAGGCAGCATCGCCTTCGATGACGTGACCTTCGCCTACCCCCTCCGGCCGGAGGTCGTCGTCCTCCGCAACCTGAGCTTCAACGTCGCGCGGGGCGAGTGCGTCGCCATCGTGGGCTCCTCCGGCTCGGGCAAGTCGACGGTCGCTGCCCTCCTCCAGCGGCTGTATGAGCCGAGCTACGGCGCAATCATGGCCGGCGAAGGGGCGAAGGTTCACAACATCGCAAACGCCGACGTGCCGTGGCTGCGTAGCCATATCGCCATCGTATCGCAGAAGGACAACCTCTTTGACGGGACTGTGGCCGAGAATATTGCGTATGGCTCGAGCGCGAGCCTGGAGGAGGTCAAGCTTGCGGCGCAGCAGGCGCATATCCACGAGTTCATCGTCACCCGCCTGCCTAAGGGGTATGATGAGATGCTGGGGGAAAATGCGTCGCTCCTGAGTGGAGGGCAGAGGCAGCGCCTGCAGATCGCGAGGGCACTGGTGCGGCGGTCGACCATACTCATCCTGGACGAGTGTACGTCCCAGCTTGATCCCGACAGCCAGCGGGCTGTGCTGGATACGATTGTGGACGTGAAGAAGGATAAGACGACGGTGTTCATCACGCACTCGAAGGAGGCGATGAAGCGGTGCGACAGGATTATCTGCCTTGACAATGGGACTGTGGCTGAGTCGGGAACGTATGACGCCCTGGTGAGGAAGGGTGGGGCATTTGCCAGGTTGATCAGTGGGGGTGACGTGCAGCAGTAGTGTGGGGTTAGAGAGGGTTGTATGAGTGCTGTTTGGCGATCAGTCAGTCGGTTGTATGGCAGGAATATGCAGATGCAATGCTAGTGCTGCTTGATGCCGCCGCCCTTGAACTGGTAGTAGTGGGGTCTGCGATGAGCGTTATCACATCTAGTACTCACGCCAGCTCTACGAGCCAGTCTTCGTCGACAACCGTTAGATCCCGCATAAAGCTCTTCGTCGTCTCGACGACCTCGTGGAAGATGACCCAGCCGGTCGACGGCTGGCGCGTGAACATGACGGATGAGGGGTGAACATGCAGGATCTGGAGTCAGAGACATACGTCACGACACACTCACAGCTCCTTCCCTCGCACTGCGGTACGAGCCGTCGGGCAACATACGCGCCGCGTTCTTGAAGTATCCCGACACCAGGCACTTCCTCAGCCGGACTGCGTCGCCATCACACGAGATGGACGGGATGCCAAATCTCTCCAGATACTTCTTGAGCTGCTTTCGAATTGAGACAGCGCGAGAGAGGGCTTTGAAGTTGAGCCTGTGGTTGCCGCACCATGACTTGTCCTTCTGGCCATATCGCACGAATGCGTTGTACGCTGCGAATCAGCAGAGTTGTTCAGACCAACTTACCATTCAGAAGCGTGAGGTGGTCGCCCTCTTCTGCTGTGAACTTGCGGCGCTCCACCTCGGCCATGGCTTCTCGCATGCCTCCGCTTGGCATGATGAAGACATTCTGCACAGAAGTCATCGCTGCGATGGACAGGATCTCCTCGCTGCACTTGAAGTGGTGAGAGTTCAGGAGCTGCAAGTTAATCTCGCACGGATGAGGACAACATACGATGGCAGCCATCATGGGGTCAAGCGGGACTTCCGCCATGCGCTCTCCCATCGGCTTGACCAGGCGCCCTTCGTCATCGATTGCTTTCAGGGAGAAGAGGAACTCGAGAGCCCGAACCATCATGTCACTTGGTGGTGGGGACATGAAGTCGAACTTCGCAAGGTTGTCGATCCCAAGTGCCTTGAGCTGGAGGAGATACATGCTGATATCTGAGCGAACGAGTTCTGGCGGTGTGGTGACGGGCATTGGGGACATCGGATTCCGCGTCGGCAGTACGCTAGCAGGATACAGTCTGAAGCACTTGCCAGCAGAGGTACGACCTGCTCGTCCTGCTCTTTGGTTCGCAGAGGCGAGTGAGCACGGCGTGACGGTCAGGACGTCCATGGCGGTGCGGGGGTTGAATGTCTTCAACTGCGTGTCAGCTATGTCGAGTCAAAGCCAACCTTTACGAATCCAGAGTCCACGACATACTTGATGCCATCAATTGTCACACTCGCCTCGGCGATGTTCGTCGAGAAGATGACCTTGCGGGTGTCTCGTGGTGGCGGTTCGAAGATGATCTCCTGCTCCTCTGTCGGGAGAGTGGCGTAAAGAGGCAAGGCCAACATCTTAGCTCCCCCGGCGGGCATCCTGCCGTCAGCTGAGTTGGTGTCATCAACATGCGATTGTGTCCGATCTGCGACCTGCTGGATAGCACCATCGATCTCCTCTCTTCCAGTTAAGAATACGAGGATATCACCTGCTGGTTCCTGAAGTCAGCAATGGAACGGCAGCCACTCACCCTCAAGTGAATGTTGAACACCGTGTCCACTGCCGCCTGGACATAGTCAGAGGCAGGTTCCTTGAGGTATGCCACCTCGACGGGGAACATGCGTCCCTCCAAACTGACGACTGCACTGTCAGCTACACATCTCACCCGACCCTACTGGTCGCGTTATCCTGGGAGCGATCTGACCCCTCCGCGTTCGTGTTGAAGTACTCCAAAAAGTCTTCCCTGCCTGTCAGCGTTGAGTGTCAGGGTACCTACGCATCGATAGTCGCGGATGATACGATCACGCGTAGATCTGGACGCTTCTTCAGGATTTTCTTCAACAGCCCAAGCAAAAGATCGGTGTATGCACCTCGTTCGTGTGCTTCGTCGATCTCCCAATCAGCCAGCACCTTGCTCCTCACATACCATGATGACACTGTACTTTGACAACAGCGGGTCCACCATGCACTCGCGGAACAACATTCCGTCTGTGAGGTACTTGATCCTCGTCCGAGTTGGGGAGCTGAGATCCTCAAACCGGATGGAGTATCCAACCTCGTCACCAAGCACGCTTCCCACCTCCTCAGCTACCCGAGTAGCCACGCTTGTCGCTGCAACCCTCCTTGGCTGGGTACATGCCACCACCCTGTTCTCTGCCGTCCAGCCCTCCTCGTGCAAGTACTGAGGTATTTCTGTTGTCAGCCCTATTCTTCAGAAGCTAACGTACGTGTGGATTTACCACTACCAGTCTGTCCAACGACGATGACCACCTGGTACTTCTCAACACACCAGAGGAGCTTCTGCCGATGCTTGTAGATCGGAAGGCGCTGCCTCTGAGCATCGAGACTAAGGTGTGCTAGCTTCGACGAGGACGCGACGAGTGAGCCCTCCGCCTCCGCTTCGCGGTCGACCGAGCTGCCTTGGTCGTTAGCATTGCTGGTCCGAGTACATACCAGGTGCGACTGTGCCCGGCTTCCAGAACTGGACTGGCATGGCGGCTGGTCAGTTGTTGTTGCGTTGCAGCGAGTTTCAGACGGCCTGCCTCCACTTGAGGCATCTCCTGTGCCTGCTCACGTGACTGGCCGATCGGCCGGTGTGTCCGGCGGAGTGATGGAGTGAGACAGACCAAGAAGCTGGGCTTGAGCTCGCTAGGACGGTTCTTATCGCTGTCCAATCGGCCTGCTCGAGCTGGTCGAGAGTTGCGACAGGCCGATACAGATCGATAACGGCGAACTGTATATCATGGGCAGCATCTGTTCTGCACAGCATGATCTCTTGCACCGTCTGTCTCCTTGCTAACATAGCAAGCTGCTGACGACTTCTGTGACCATCATGGGAACCAGCCTTCGACGACTTAGGCCGACACTGCTAGGCCGCGCCGTCCTTCTCATCGCTGGCGAGCTGATAGCAAATGCAGCAGTCTGGGTCCTTGCAGGCATCTTCCTCTCCCAAGCTGACGGTCTGCTCGGCATCGCCCTTCTAGCCTGGGTGCGTGACTACCCTCTTACCACCCTGACGCCAGACCCTCGGTCTCCGCCACGGCCTCGACGCGGACCACATCTCAGCGATCGACAATGCCACCCGCCAGATGGTCAGCCTGGGCAAGCTGCCCCTCACTTGTGGACTGTACTTCTCCCTCGGGCACTCGACTATCGTCATTGCCGTCAACATCGCTCTCGCTATCAGGTATGTCCTCCTCAATACCAAGCTCACGCCAGTGTGGACATCTACGACCGGCTAGGCAAGGTCGGCTCCATTGGCGGTATCGTCGGCACATCCGTGTCCGCCAGTTTCCTCTTCCTCGTGGCGTGTATCAACACTTGGTTCCTCGTCGGCGCTGTGCGCGAGCGTAAGCGCATCAAGGAGCGGAAGCGGCTCGGCCTCCCGCCTGAGGAGTATGACCCGGCACGCATCCAAGGCGGGGGGTGCCTCGTGCGAATCATCGGCCCGGTTCTCAAGGCCGTCGATCGGCCGTGGAAGCTGTATCCTGTTGGGATTCTGTTTGGCTTCGTGCGTGTGTGTGGGAGTGAGCTGATGAGCAGGGGTTCGACACGGCCTCGTCTATCGCCTTGCTGGCTCTCTCGGCCATTGCTACCAGGGGTCCTCACGGCGAGGAGATCAATCACGGGCGGATCGTAATTCTCCCAGTACGCCGTGACTTGTTACTCTACTGATGTCAGTTCCTCTTCACGGCCGGCATGTCCCTTGTCGACTCGCTCGACTCCGTCCTCATGCTGTACGCCTACGCCCAGCCCGACCTGCGGACCGGTCCCAACCGCCGCTTCCTGCTCTTCACTCGCGAGAAGAAGCTGTCCCTGGACGACGTCGATGAGGCTGCCGTAGCCGATACGTCAACCTGCGAGGCCAGCGCCGACCTCCCAATCTCGGCTGCCCCGCCACACGACTCTAGGCGTAACTCCTCGCTCGACTCTACTTCCTCCGACAAGCCTCTTTTCGCTGAAGATCAAACCAGCGAGAACGAAGAGCGCGCACGCATCATCGAGGCCAAGACCTCGACCATCTCCAGCCTCTCCATCAGCCTCACGCTCCTCTCCATCGCTGTCGCACTGGCCATCTCGCTCATCCAGATCATGGGCCTGATCGGGGAGAACTGCGCGTCCTGCACGGCCGCGGCTGAGGACCCAGACGGTGGCGGCTTGGCAGGCAGCTGGTGGCGCGCGTGGGCGAGGGTAAGTCTCCAGTTCATTCCGTTGCTGATCCCAGGCAAACGATGCGAGCGGGTACGTCGGCGCTGCGATCGTAGGCTGCTTCGTCGCCATCCTTGTAGTATACCATACTGGCCGGTGGTGGCTTCGCCGCAGGAGGCCAGTGCATATAGAGGTGTGATCCGATGCAGAATTTGCAGGACAGTGGAGGTGGATGGCATGAGATATCGCTGCTTGCATTGGTGGTGATCGCCGCCGTATCGGTCAGCAATCGGTGGCACGGCATTCCACCCGGGCCCGGGGGTAACCGATACCCGGACCACGGTTCAGAAGTTGGACGGACGTGTTCAGTTCATCTCGACTTTACATCTGCTCATACCACCTCACCCCTCGTCTCTCAATCACAATGGCGTGCGTCGAATATGTCCGCAAGGTGAGTCGCGCCCCTCTCTCGCGTTCGCATGCTCGGAGGTGTCAGGGAGCTGCCCGCCGCTACGCCGGCAACACCGCAGCGCTGATAGATTCCAGCACCTCGACCGCGTCATCAAAAGCACAGCGGGTGAGCAAGCTTACCCTAGAAACTTACTATGGATCTTAACGGTCCAGTCACGCACGACACGAATGTGCTCGACACGCTCGAGGTGCTCGACGCCCGGCCGGGGTGGGTGCGCTGCCGGCTGAAGGTGCAGCCGAAGCATGCGAATGGGATGGGCAACACGCACGGCGGGTGTATCATGACTGTGAGCGGGACCGATAAGGACGAGGGCTTACGCTAGCTTGTGGACAATGTCACCTGGCTGTCGCTGTGTACCCTCGGCATCCCGGTTTGCAACACCGTCAGCACGAACATGTCCTGCGACTTTGCGCGGCCGTGCGGCCGTGTCGGCGACGACATCATCATGGAGGCGGAGCCGGTGTCCTGTGGTGAGTGCTCTGTCTTTTACCTATTCTGGCTTGGACTGCGTTGAGAGAGGCGGGTAGGCCGGTGGGCCAGGGACTGTCAGGTGGCGCAAGGAGGAGGGCTAGAGACGACTGAGCTGTCGCGAGAGGACTGGGACGTCCGACCAGTCTTCAATGGCTTGGTGGCGTAGAGGAAGGCATGCCAGAACAACACTGACCCCAGGCCAACGCCTCGCCTTTACCAAGATCACCTTCTACGTCAACGGGAAGCAGACCAACATCGGCAACCACACCATGGCTGTCCTCCGCAAGCGGCCGTTCACCCACACCTTCAGCGAGGACGGGAAGGAGGCCATCCCCGTCCCGGACGCGGACAAGGGCAAGTTGTAGGGCCGTAGTGAACTAGATGCGAAGTTAATAAATGTGCTACTGGCCCCGGGTCGCTTCTCCCTCCACCACATCACTGGCTCAAACGTCAGAGAGAAATATCTACCCACCTCAGAGAATATCTTGCATCATGTACCTCACACTCGTGTCTCTCTTTCACCGAAGACCTCATCTATAGTAACTGCAGGGAACTATGTGAACAGCCTMCCMCCTCCCGCCACTGGGGTATCCCGAGTGGTCGCCATCGGGGTCATACCCAGACGGGCCGGACCCCCACTGCTGCTGCTGGTTGTGCCCGTGGCGGCCCTGCCCCTGGTGCGGGGGCTGGCCGTACCCGTGCTGAGGCGGTCCTCCGTGACCCGGAGGCGGGCCTTGGGGACGCTGGTACGAGTTGGAGTGCCCGAACGCCGTGTGCTGCGGGTTGAAGTCCTGCTGGGGCTGGTACCCGCTCGGCGCGCCGGGCGGGGGTGCGTAGCTCTGCGGGGGCTGCTGGTAGCCCTGGGGAGGCTGCTGGTAGCCCTGGTGCTGCGGCTCGGGCTGGTACCCGCTTGGCGCGTAGCTGCCTGTCGGGACACCGCTGGGGGCATAGCTGCCCGAGGGGGGGCCGCCGCCCGGTCCGTCGGCGCTGCGCCAGGCCTGGGGCCCGCCGCTGCCGAAGCCTTGCTGCCAGGGCATCTTGCCACTCGCGAGGTCCTGTCCCGCGTTGAGGATGTTCGCACCGGGGACGTGGATGTTGTGCTGGTTGAGGACGGACTGCAGGCCGCCGGAGGGGAGGGAGCCGTGCGAGTGGTCGCCGTGGCCGACCGAGTTGTCGCCCAGACGCTTGTTCTTGCCCTGCTTCACGTTGTCGGAGGAAAGACGGGCAACCACGGCCTGCTTGTTGCGGCCCTGGCTTTCGAACCACTTGCGCATGTGGTCGAGCATCATGACCTGCACCTGGGAGCCGTTGCTGAAGTCCGGGTGGAAGAGGCAGTTGAGGACGTCGTTCGCCTGCTGCTGGGGGTTGATGCTGGGCTCGTCCCAGGCCTTGACGACACGCTCGACCGTGTACTGCACGATGATCTTGGCGATCTGGCCGGCGGGTTCGTTGAGGAGCAGGTCAAAGTGGTCCTTGGAGAGGAAGGAGTGGGTTGGGTCCGAGGCATTCCAGTCGTTCCAGACTTCGTACTGGTCGTGCGAGTCGATGACGGCCTGGGACGAGGACTGGAGGGCTGACGTGGCCTGGCCGAGGAGGGGCTTGACGAACGGCTCGAGCGTGGTCATGACGAAGACGGAGACAGAGTTGCTGATCTTCTCAGTGAGCGCGTTGAAGCCGGGGATCTTCTCGAGCGTGTTCTCGATCTTCTTCGAGACCGAGTCGCGGAAGCTGAGGATCTGCCAGACGGTCCTGTACACTTCTTGGGGGCTCATGGTGCTGGGGTCCTGCTTGCCAGCGGCATCGCGCAGCCCCTGGACGTGGTCCATCTCGCGCGAGAGCTGGTCGCCCTGGCCATCGGGGAGGTCAAAGAGCAGCTGGCGCAGGTTCTTGGTGATGGCAGACTGCGAGTTTTCGAGGTCGCGCGACTTGGAGAACTCCTTGGTGAGGTCAGACACGGCGGCAGACGACAGGTGGTCCGTCGCCTCGCCCATGAGCGAGTGGATAAAGTCGGCACCACCAAACGTGCCGGTGATGAGCGGGTACACGGGCTGGCCGCGGGGCGAGCGAACCTTGACATTGCGGCCGACGTGGGGGAAGACATCGTGGTTGCCCATGGAGATGAGAGCTGGCAAGTAAGCATAATAGCTATAAGCGAGGTGTTACTAACCAAGCTCGCAGAAGTTGGAGTGGGCAGTGAAGTCCTCGAGGGTGTGGAGGGCCTGGCCGAGCAGGCGGAAGGCCTCGTACGAGTCCTCTTCCTTGCCAGACTGGCGGTACCGGCGACCCATCTCGATACACTTGATCAAGGTGCGACGCACAAGGGCCGAGGAGGTGTCCCAGCCGCCGGACTCTGGTGGTCAGCAATCATTGGGGCTATGGGAACACACCATTGGCGATGTAGTTCTTCATGCCTGTGCGAGGGTCGATCTCCAGCTCACGAGGGTCAACCGGCCCACGGAGTCGGGGGTCGAGACGTCGGGCGTCCTGGCCATCGGCATATCCCTTGGGGTTGTCGATGTGCTCAGTAGGCAAGTAGCAGCCGAGACGCTCGGCAGTGACCTCGAATTCAGCCGTAGCGTAGCCGTGAGCTGGGTGTTAGTACCAGCAACGAGATCGATGCGTACCGAGGAAGCCGAGTACCATAACAACGTTGAGGATGGTCTGGAGTGGTACCTTCTGGAGTGTGCCGACATCGACGGCCTGGGAGGGTCAGCGTCATGTGAAGCGAGTACTCCTGTGGCACTCACTTGGCTGTAGTCGCGCAACCAGTTTCCCTGCAGAGTGGTCAGCGCCCGTCCTCCCGTACTGCCGACTAGTCGTGCTACACGAGCATCTCAAGACGCACAAAGTAGACCCTCTTGACGTCCAGACCTGTAAACTTCTTGCTGCGCCCCAGGAAGCCACCTCCGACCATCTTGGCCATGGTGGCGATAATGTCCTCGATGTCGCCATGACGGAAGGCCTTGTCTTCAAGGTAAGAGTAGCCTGCAATATTGCCTGTGGTTGTCAGCGACTGAGTCCTCTGGAGCAGTGCGGCGTCTGCTATCGCCTTTCGCGCCATTAATGGTCTCCCCACCCTTTGCACTCGTCCACACCAAGAGCTCGTCTTCCACAGCAACAACACGTACCTGCGCCAAAGGCGGCCACCCGAGGGACGAACGAGAGGGCGATAGCCGCTACAAGAATGTAGAGGAGAGCCGAACGAGCCATGCTGAAGGACTGCCGGCGAGATGTAAAAGTGATAGAGAAGTAGTGGCAAGGTGCTGTGAGGTGAGAGTTGGAGTGGACAACGGTGACACCGGTTTTGGGCGATGCTTAAGGCCTCGAGCGAAAGGACAAAGCCACGAGCACAGAAGCAGATAGTAATATCTAGAGCAATGAGAACAGAATCAGTGCGGTGCAAGGTTGCTTCGATCTGCCGTTCGCCACGACATGCAGCAGAAGCGAGCCGGTCGGCAGGGGCTGTGTGACGACACGCTCGTGCGCCGTGCGCTCGCTCAGTCCGCGGATGTCGCCGGATGTGCCACCCCTAGGCTATACTTGGCACCGGAATTGGCGCGATCGGCGACAAAAAGACGCGTCAAGCATAACCGTGGGTTTATTCGGGTAGCCCCCTTATGCTGGGTTTCGGTGACTTGTATGATCCCTCCAGTTAAAGATTAGCTTACGTATGACTACCAGCTTACATAAACGAAACGCGTGACACGCCCGACCGCGGCACGGTGTCCAGGCACCGAGAGGCAGGCCAAAACACTCTTCCCCTGTGCCTTCCTCGCTCGCCTTCCTCCCTTCCCTCGCCTTCCACCCTTCCCTCACCTTCCTTCCTCGCCTTCCTCGCCCGTCCCCTCCCCGCCTGGGTACCCGATCTCATTTCAACCACAATCAGCCAACTCATTTCCAGGTCACCTTCCGTCCCCGTGTCGTCAAGAGCAGGAGGGAGCATAGCCACGAGCCAAACACACTACTTGCAGCAGCATCGACGACATCAACAACAGCGACAACGTCTCTGCATTCAACAACAACTGGTGGCGACTTTCCTCGCCCCCCTTCCCCGGCTTCGAGGAACGACACAAATCCAAATAAGCCCCCGGAATTTCCACAAACACCCAAAGTGAGTCCCGATCAACAACAACAACCACACCGTAACCATCAACCAACTCCTCTTCTCGCACCACCACCCGATCCGTCCACCCCCATCGGTCTCCGACGAGCGAGCAAGCGAGTCCAAGCTCATCACCTCCCACAACACCAACTTTTTCCTTTCCCTACACCTATCTGCTTCCATCTCATCCACCTACTGACACTTCTCAGGAAGGACGACTTCCGGCCCCCATCTAGGACGCAGCTGGAAGCGACCCTCCACGTCCACGGCAACCCCGCCGCCGCCGCTAAGTCGAGCCCTCTCCGGCTGGGCCACTACACAGCGCCATGGACGACCCGTTCGAGTCCACACCGGTTCCTGGTGCAGCTGTGCGTAAGCATGCCGACAACCTGAAGACGGCCGGCAGTGCACCATTAGCAACTTTGGCAACCAATATCATGTCTTCGGGCGCAGGCGAGGAGGAGGTGCTGGCCCCCGAGCCCAGCACCGCAACCCTCCGTGCGCGTCTCCAGGCCGCCCTGGAAGACCAGTCTAGCCAGCTCGAGATGGTTGGAAAATGGGGCCAGTTGCTGCTTGCGCAGCAGACTGAGCTCGAGGAGCGTATCCATGGCCTTGGCGATGTCGACCAGGACGGCGACGAGATCGACGATGCCACCGCTGCCAAGCTCCTCGACTTGCAAGAGGCGATGAAGAGCTGGGAGACGGAGAACCAGAACTACGCTCAGTCCTTGCAAAAGTCGAATGTGAGGTAGAAAAATCGTGGCCTTGCTGACTTTGCAGCTCCTCAGCGCACCACTGCCATCAGGCGTTCCGTCAACCCCAGGAAAGACCGGCGACGCGTCTGCACCGAATACACTCACACGCCGGCAACGCAACGCCCAGCAACATCGGCAACTGGATATGGCATTTGCTACAGACATCGGCCAGAACCTCTTAGTGGAGGTTCGCCGTCTGCAGGGTTTGCTCAACGAGCGCGACCGCGCTCTGTCCCAGTTGAACGACGAGAAGGACCAGTGGGAGAACGAGCGCCGTGAGATGGCGACTGCTGTTCGCACTGCGGAGAGCACAGCAGGTGAGGACTGTGCACTGAAGGTGGCTGACATCAGAACGCTACAAGGACGACAACTGGAACCTCGAGGTCAATCTCCAGGAGCTGCGCCAACAGCACCAGGATGTGCAGGGAAACCTCACCAAGGCCACGACCGAGCAGAGCCGGCTTACCAAGAGCCTGGCAGCTGTGCGCGAGGCTGCGGAGACGCACAAGTCGGAAGCCGAGAGGCACGCCCAGATGGTCGAGGAGCTCAAGGCAAAGCACGAGACCGACATGGCGCAGGCACGCAAGGCGGCAGCCACCCTCACTCGCGACAAGAGCGACCTCTTGTCCGAGCTCACTGCTGAGCGCGGGCGCCACAACGCAGCACTCAAGTCGCGTGCCACTCGCGGCGGCAGCCCGCTCGTCCGTGGGCCCAGCTACAACGACGGCGATGATGACGATGATGTCTTTGGCAACGACGCTGGTCCTCGCAAGCGCGGCCCCGGCTTTGACGACAACGAGAACGCTTTATCCCCCGGTCAGCTGTATGCCTCCGACTTTGATTCTCCCGACAACACCCCGGACAAGTCGCAGACCCGTTCACCCCTCGGCGAGATGTACCTCAACAACGACATTGACGAGCTCCGCGAATCCCTGGCACGTGCAGAGGCTGAGATTGCCCGCCTGAAGGGTGAAGAGCCCGCTGCTGCAGGCTCAAGCACACCCGGAGACTTTGATGAGTTTGGCGGTCGCCGCGAGTCCATGGAAGAGGACAACACCCTGCGCGCCCGTGGCGGAAAGACTCCAGGCCGCGGCCGTCGTGGACGTGGCGGACGTGGCTTCGCAGCCACCATCACTCGCAAGCTCGGCTTCCCACGTTCCAACTCCGGAGTCAGCGCTGGCTCCCCCGCCGGTGACCAGAGCTTCAACTCGACCTCCACCGGTACTCCTGATCTCCTCCGCGAGCGCGGCATCACCCAGTCGCCCGCTGCGCCCGAGGTCTCGTCGCCTCTCGCCCGGCGCGGCAACAACGCCGGCGGCCAGAGTCTGGGCAACGTGCTCTCAGACGAGCTCGACTCGCCGCTGCACACGTCCAACCTCTCTCTCGCGAGCGAGGAGTTTGACGATGTGGCCGAGGGCAGCTCCGCCGTGCCCATGACGCTCGGGGACGAGCTCGTGCCCGCACAGCTGAGCGAGGGCGGCAGCTCGTACACTGATGCTGGCGTCATGACCGAGAGCTGGTCGCCTCCAGCAGCGAGCACGCCAACGCTGACTACCTCGGACACCCAGGCGACTCTCCAGCCTACGCCCGATGCTGCCGACCACACCTCGGGCGACAAGACTCCCTCGAAGCGGTCGGTCGCTCTCCCTGCCACCGCGGCGGCTGGCGTTGCAGCCGGTGGTGCGGGGGCAGCTCTCCATGCCCGCTCTCCGTCTGGGGATGGATTCCGTACCGACACAACCGACGGCGAGACCGACTTTAAGGATGCCCGCTCCTCTGTTGGCACCATCACGCCAGTGCAGTCCAACTCTGAGCTCCCGACCGACACGGAGGCGTACGAGACTGCAGCTGCCGACTCGACTGACGAGGAAAGCGAGGACGGCCACGTTTCGGCCCTTGGCCGTGTGGCTGTGCCCATTGGCCTTGGAGTTGGCGCTGCTGCTGCTGCCGGTGGCTGGGCTGAGGCGCGCCGTGTGTCCCGCATGGCGAGCCGCGACAAGGTCAAGGAGCGTATCGTCGAGGTTCCTGTTGAGAAGATTGTCGAGAAGATAGTCGAGGTTCCTGTTGACCGCATTGTCGAGAAGGAAGTCATCAAGGAGGTCATCAAGGAGGTTCCTGTCGACCGCATTGTCGAGAAGGAAGTGATCAAGGAGGTCATCAAGGAGGTTCCTGTCGACCGTATCGTTGAGAAGGAGGTCATCAAGGAGGTGCCTGTTGAGAAGATCGTCGAGGTCATCAAGGAGGTTCCTGTTGAGAAGATCGTCGAGGTCATCAAGGAGGTACCCGTTGAGAAGATTGTCGAGAAGGAGATCATCAAGGAGATACCTGTCGACCGTATCGTCGAGGTGCCCGTCGAGAAGATCGTTGAGAAGATCGTCGAGAAAGAGGTCATCAAGGAGGTCCAAGTCTTTGTCGATCGCGACGTCATGGTCGACCGCCCTGTCGAGGTCGAGAAGATCGTCGAGAGGGAGGTCATCAAGGAGGTCCCCGTCGAGGTCATTGTCGAGAAGATCGTCGACCGCCCCGTCGAGGTCATCGTCGAGAAGATTGTCGAGAAGCCCGTCGAGGTCGAGAAGATTGTGGAAGTGACCAAGATCGTCGAGGTCGAGAAGGTCGTCGAGAAGATTGTCGAGCGCGAAGTCGAGGTCCCGAAGCTTGTCGAGGTCGAGAAGATCGTCGAGCGCATCGTCGAGGTGCCGGTCAATGTCGATGTCGAGAAGATTGTCGAGCGCGAGGTCATCAAGGAGGTGCCGGTTGACCGCATCGTCGAGGTCGAGAAGATCGTGGAGAAGATCGTCGAGGTGCGCGTCGAGGTGCCTATCGAGGTGCCGGTTGAGCGTATTGTCGAGGTCGAGAAGATCGTCGAGAAGACTGTCGAGGTCATCAAGGAGGTTCCCGTGGACCGAGTGGTTGAGAAGATCGTGGAGGTGCCTGTTGAGGTCGAGCGTATTGTGGAGAAGATCGTGGAGGTGGAGAAGATCATCGAGAAGCCGGTCGAGGTGCCAGTCGAGAAAATTGTTACCGTCTCCGTTCCCGTTGAGAAGATCGTGGAGAAGATTGTCGAGGTCCCCGTCGAGAAGATCGTTGAGGTTGAGAAGATCGTGGAGAGGATCGTCGAGGTTCCTGTCGAGAAGATCGTGGAGGTCGAGAAAATCGTCGAGAAGATTGTCGAGGTTCCCGCTCCATCGACTACTCCCCAGTCCCGGGGCGCTCTCGATGTTCCTGCGGCCAACGGCGACCTCCCCTCCCCACGCTCTCCCGACATTGGCTTCTTCCGCGTCACACCTGGCGCCAACTACGACTTCCTCAAGCAGCCTCCTCCTGCGCGCGACCCGCGCCGATCGCCTTCGCGCCTTGTCGAAGCCGACGCAGAGTCTGGCCGACCTCGGTCGCGCGACCTCGCTGCGGCCGATGTTGCTGCCGCGATGGCCGCCGCCGACGATGCACCTCCCATCACACCGACATCGGCTACGCAGGACAAGAGCCGGCCACCGAAGCTGCTCAACCTCCCACCACCTCCATCCATGCCTCCTCCTCCGGGCACCCTCGTCAAGAAGATGTCTACTGGCCCCAGCAGGCCCACCTCCCCACCACCGGACGACTTCCTCAACCGCGCAATTTCCCCAGCCATGTCTACCCAAAGCCTCAAGCGTGCTCAGCGTGCTGCTCCCTCCTCGGCAGGTGCGGCTATACGCGCATCTTCCAACGTGGATCGCCGGCCGTCCAAGGCCAGCGTGCGGTCCAAGACGCCTGCCGATATGTCCGACAAGAGCGAGGCGTGGCAGAAGTCGCGCGACAGCGTCAAGAAGCGCGCCACGCACGTTATTAACCCCCGCGCCGTCAGCGGAGGGTATACCTCGGCGAGCTCGAGTGCGACCGACCGCAATGCCTCGGTGTCCTCTCTCGGCAGCTTCACTGCTCCTCGGGACGGCACTGCTGCTGGCCAGCACTCGCCCGCAACCGACCCGCAGACGATCCACGCCATCACGCAGACCATGATCGGCGAGTATCTGTACAAGTACACTCGGCGGACAATCGGCCGCGGCATGTCGGAGAACCGCCACAAGCGTTTCTTCTGGGTTCACCCGTACACCAAGACGCTGTACTGGTCCACCCAGGACCCGGGGAGCAACGCGACGACCGAGTCCAAGTCGAAGAGCGTGTACATCTCGGCCATCCGCGTTATCGACGACTACAACTCGGCCCCGCCCGGCTTATACATGAAGAGCATCATCATCTCCACTCTCGGCCGCGAGATCCGCTTCACCGCACCCACACAGGAGCGCCACGACCTCTGGATGTCAGCCCTGAGCTTCCTCCTACAGCACCAGAACACGGCCAGCGGCGCGACCCTCAGCTCCGCCCCACACCTCGCGAACACGTCTGCCTCTGCGTCCCGGCGCCGCCTGTCCATAATCCCCGACGAGCACGGCAAGCTGCAGACCACCCCGAACGCTGGCTCACGCTCAAGGCTGAGCTTACGCTCGCTCGAGGCGAATGGCAACACCCCGCGCGCGAGCACCTTCGGCCGCCCAAGCTCGAGCATAAGCGCCAACACCAGCGTCCGCAAGCGCCCCGGCACGGCCGCAGACACATACCTGCGCCGCCATGCTGTGCCGCAGCCCCACTTCGGTGGACACAGGTACAAGGGGACGTACAAGGGCGCACCGTTCGACCGCGCGGAAGCGGAGGAGGAGGAGATGGACGAGTCCTTCGAGGGCATGGACAACGTCCGCGCCTGCTGCGATGGCCGGCACACCGTCGGCCACAGCCACAGCCACAGCCACACACCCGACCTGAGCTCCCGCCCACAGACGCCGCTCCGTGCTGCGACCCCGTCAGCGAGGTCACGCGCGAGCTCTATCCTGTCATCAGTCCGCCGCGCTAGCTGATACCCCTATCCGATTTTTATTAGATGTTATAGTCGTCGACCAGTCATATGCTGTGCATTGTTTTCTACCACGGCTCAGAGCTCGTCGCGAGCGTGCTCGCCTGTCTCGGCTTCGTCTTCCAACTCATTAGTCTGCGGCTCGTTAGACCCGTCCTCGTCAGTCGCGACGGCGGGTTCCGCGTCGTCAACCTTGCCCCCCGCAGGACCTTCCGCGAGGTCATCAACATTCGCAGCGAGGGCGCTGTCCTCGAGCGTCGCGGCGAAAGCTGCAATCTCGCGGTCATACGAGTCCCACTCGGGGATCTGCCTAGCACGAGCGAGCTTCGGCTCCTTCGTCAGGGGGTTCTGACACAAGTCGACTGCTGTCAGCTCAGCTCCACTTCACACTCACTAGTCTTGGCCGTCTTCAAGCTCTCATCGCTGCACCATGTCTGGCACCACAGCCAGTCCTGGTCGAGGGTGAAGATCGGGATCTGGCGCTGCATCGCGTTCGGGAGGTCCTGGTCGAGGTTGGCGAGCGAGTTCGGATCAGCCGAGAGGGCCTGGTACGTCCCGCGGAGGCGGTCGCCTGCCGCCTTGGCGCGGAACTGCTTCAGGTCGACGACGTACAGCGCTGAGATGTGGTACGGCCGCCCCTGCAGCTCCTTGAGCCAGTATCCCGTCTTCCAGAAGCGGAAGCCTTCCATCTCCTCCCGGTCATTGCCCATTGGTGGGTAGCCATAGACGTGGCCGTGGAGGTCGAGGTCGACGAGCTCCTTCATGTCGGTGCGGACGATCTGGTCCGCGTCGACGAAGATGACCTTGTCCAGGTCCATGGGGAAGAGGACGTCCAGGAAGAGGATTTTGTACGCCCAGATGATGCGCTGCTTCTCGGTCTGGGCGCGCAGCCAGTGCGGCCACTTGTAGGTCACTAGCTCGTAGTCAAACTTGTACTCCTCTGCGAGCTTTGGCAAGAACTTCAAGAAGCTGGGTGAGAGGAAGTTTTCGATGAACCAGAACTTGACGGTTGATTGGGTGTGCTTCATGACACTGAGGATCATGATCGACGCAAAGCGCTCGTAGAGGAGACCAGAGGCGACGGTGAAAATGTTGATGTCGGCATGGCGCGATTTGTGCACCGGCGCTGGCGCAAGGCCTACCATCTCCTTCATGCGCGAGAAGACCGACGAGACGAGGGATTCTCCAGTCTCGTCGCCCACAAGCACGTTTGCCAGTTCCATGCCTGAACGGCGTGCGAACACAGGGTACACGGTGGCACCGTCGAACGCGGCAAGTGTGATGTCGTAGCCGGTTTCGTTCACGGACGGGCTGTTCCAGCCCTCGGCACCGACGCTCTGAATCTCAAACACCTCCTCGCCGCGGCCCGGGCGGATCGCCAGCTGGTAGACTCCCGGCGTTGCCTTGAACTGGAAGTAACCAAGGTTTGCCATGACCTGTGTGTCGTCGACGATCTCCTCGCCCTCCTTCAGCTGGAGTTGCAAGCCACGAGGCGGCTGATCAGACAGCTCGCGTCCGTGGCCATCGATGACAAGTTGCTTGAGGTCGAATAGGACCTGAGTTGGCTGGTGGAGCTTGCCGACAACGAGGTTGTCCAAGTCCAGCGGAGACTCCTTAGGGCTGACGATCCATGAAGACGGCGTGTCCATGCCGAGAGTGAAAATGGGAGACACAGGCAAGTCGTTGAAGGTCGGCGCGGGGAGGACTTCCTGCCCGTCCACGTCGAATGTGAGACTCGACCGCAACGCGGAGCGGTAGAAGCGCTTCACCTTGAACTGCAAGTCAGCTTGGCAGTGCGCGGATCTCACCTCCTTAGCCTCGATGTTTGGATCGAAGTAAACGGTGGTTGTGACATGGCTCATCTTCGAGAGCCACTGGAGCAATCCCGACCATTGCTGAGCCCGCTCAGACACGGGATCGATGATGGCTACGATTCGAAGGAGTGCCGTGTCTGATTTGCCCACCGTGAACGAGCTGTCGCGTCAGAAGGTATGACAGAGGTAACTCACATTTCACCGTTGTCAAGCTGCTCATGAGCGCGGCTCCGGGGGGTCTGTTGCGCAATGAAAATGCCCTCGGACCCAGAAGGCATGTATGCCGAAGACACGATAGACGACGCTGAGGAGATGAGATCGGCCAAGTTCTCGCTAGCTTGTCAGCTGGGAAAACAACTGTCCACGCACCGACTGTACGACTCGATGTCATCGAAGTACGTCCTCAGAAGGTTGATGACAGGGTTTACGCGTCTGTGCAACTCGTATCTCTCCAGTGTGCCGAAGTCGGACAATCCAAAGTCCTTCACCGTGACAGGGCCGATGAGCTGAGAGTCAGCACATATACTCCGTTATCACTCACGCGGCCATTGATCAGGAGGTGTGGACCAGTGCTCTTGATGTTCAGACGCTTGGCCACTTTGGAGCCGTAGCGCCAGAACTCGGCAGAGCGGGCGATATCAGCGGCGGACCATCCTTCGTTTGTCTCCGCATTGAGCGGCTCTGAGCTCCTTTCCGTATCACCGGTCGAGTCGGCAGTCACTTTGCCTGTGTCGACAACGTTCTCTGCCTCGGTCTCCTCATCCAGCTCGTTCAAAAGCTGCCCCATCATCTCGGGAGAGATTTTCGAGAGGAACCGATTGGCCATCAACTGGTACAGGAGAGTTGACAAGCGCCTGGTACCAGCCTTCGACTCTGGGTTGGGGACGTGTACGAAGCCGAGACGAGAGGACGACCCTTCGTCCTGTTGTTAGTTCGTCCGCAGCCCAATATGCTCACCTCGATGTGCTTCAGAGCGTTCTCAATGACCGCACGGCTCTCAGTAGAATCGAGATCACCAATGATCCACATCGTCAAGGGTGTGACTACGTTCCGATCCGCTACATCTGTCAGATGGAAGTCTTGATAAGACTTACAAGGATAGACGAAGTGCTCGGCCAAAAGGCGAGTGTCCTCTCCAAAGATGTCGAAGGTGTTGAAGACCTGGAGACTGCGGTCTGCAGTTGGTACAATAAACTTGTTCCTCGTCGTCGAGGTAGATGGCAGGTCATAGAAGAACGTCGAAAGGGATGAAGCATCCGTAAGTTCGCGAGTGTGCACCTGGTGCTTAAGGAACTCGATCTGCTGGCCCAATTCTTGCTGCAGAACTTGGGTCCACATGGGCGAGAACTCGACGTACTTGCCATTGATGAACACATGTCCAGTCGGCGAGTCGGCGGGTGTGGCACTAAGGCGCGTAGTGAATGCCTTTGCTTTGTTGAGACGCTCATCCAGGTCCGGTCTAGCCATAACCTCTGCGAAGGGCAAGGTCTCAACGTCGGCCTGCGAGCGCAACTTGTCATACAGCTGCGCGAATCTCTCTATTGGGATGGGTTCTTTGTTGCCGGGGGTGTTGGGGAATGCAAACGTTCCGGCCTCGAGGAACTCTTCCACGTATCGAGCACCGAGCACGTCGCCGATGTACCATAGAAGCTTACCGACCTGTGCGGCTGGATGTCAGTTTTCACAACTCGACTTTACTCACAAGAATCGGTGGTGTCAGTGAACATTGGCACCACACCAGCATGCACAGGTACGCTCCGGACGACCATGGGCAGAAGTTGTGCAGCTACTGCGTCGAACCCTTGCGGCGTGGCCAGGTCGACCACAAAAATGACATTCCATGTATTGCGGCGGACGAGGTGCAGCTGGCCAGGCTGCAGAGGGCGGAGATAGGAATGAAGTGAGTCGGGCCATCTAGCATACCTGGCGAGTCAGTACGAGTAGTGCATGTCAGACGCCTACCTCTCGTCGGCTTCGACATCGTTGAGCCAGGTGATGACACTGCCGCCCTCTGGACGATCACTGGCATCGACCAAGCCCTCCAGAGGGTCCCGTTCGATCTGAGCTTGTCCGACGATAGGATCCGAGATGAGATTGTACGCTTGCTTGGGTGTGAGGCCCAGCTTCAGAAGCGAGTTCATGATGTGTCTTTCGCGACGAACAGCAGCCAGCAGGTGGAACGCGTTGATTTCCTGCGCGCGGATAAGGCGGCCGTTAATGAAGAGGGAGGGACCGATAGGGTGCATCGATGCCAGACGGTGGACTCGCGACTTGAGGTTCAACGGGATGTTGACCCTGCGGGCAAGTGCTGCAGAGTACTTGGGAAGGTCCTGCGACAGGTCGACGAACGCGCTCATGGGGTCCTTCGAACTTTTGATCAGCGCAACTGCAGCTACACCAACCCGTCCGGCTTCAGCTGCAGTTAGGGGCTTCTGTGCCTCCGCCCATGGGTCTTCGCCAAGTGCCTCGAACTTGCGAGTTCGGTTGGCAGGGCTGCGGAAGGCAGCTTGTGCTCCAGAGCCCGAGTCACGGTCGCGGTCGTCCACAACTAGGTAGTCGGTCTTCTTGAGCGCCATCTCAACACCGTACCCAGAGAGAGGAGTGCGCGTGTCGCTGGTCTCTTTGGGGCGTCGGTACCGGACCACATACTGGAAAGAAGGGAATGCCATGGCATGCTCGCGAAGATACTCCAGGAGCGGAAGAGCTTCAGGTGTGGGCGAGTAGTATAGGACAGCCTGGGGACCATCGCCAATAGGCGAGGGGGACACTCTGTCAAACGGCAAGGGCCTAGCTGGAGCCCCTCTACCTCATTAGCTGATGAGAAAGATGTCGACTTACGCGACATATCCATGCTCCTCAATGCCGCGTTCGATCACACGGCGAAGGCCATCGGCATCGCAGTAGCCCTGTCCTCGGAACTCAACCCAAGATGCACAGTCTTCCACACCCATAGCCTTGTCATCCACGCTGTAAGCAGAGTATGCGGCGCTAATGCGAGGGGCGGCAGTGTGCAATCCCAGCGCCATGTTGAAAGTGTCGGCCTGTGAAGGCTTGGTGAGAATGCCGTGCGAGTCCATGAGTAACGTGGTGCGCTCAAGCACCTCCTGCGGACTTGGGTTCTCTCCAAGCGCGGTAGCATGCTTGCTCAACAGATGCAGTAGTGGGAAGTAGATCGAAGGGTCCTCATCATAGGCTACCTCGCTGGTCATTAGATGCGAAGCTTTCGTTGTACGTACAGGATCTCGAGGAGCAATGGCGGTGCCGACCAGCCGGTCTCTACGCTCAGGCTGAACGGCGACGATGCGGCAGACGCCAACGCGCTCGCCAATAGCGCGCTTGCTATCCACTTCATGGCTGTTGGTGGAAAGTCGGGCGTGAAGGTGAGCGTGAGGTCTGACGTCGCGGACACCCATCAACTGCCAGCGTGGAGACCCCGCTCTCGGCACATTCATCGCATTTTGGCAAGATGCGTTCAGCGCGTTCAGGAGTCCAAACGTCCTCTAGGAAGCCCACGCGAGCATTCACACATTATACAACAGTTGCCTACAGCACCTAATCATACTCCTCTTCCTCCAAGGCTTCTTCAGCCTCTTCGGGGGTGATCCTCGACACTGACTTGCCCGCCTTCGCCATGTCTGTGGGTCAATACTAGCCACCCTTGGCACCTACGATCCCAGAAATCCGGATGCTTGAAACCCTTCGACTTGACAGTCTTCTCCAGTTCATCGAACGCCCTAGTTCGAGTCAGCCTCTTGCAATGCGTCAAGCCTACTCATTATACGTCTCGACCTCTTCATACATCAAAGCCGTAGCCCGCATCTGCTGCAGGCATTCCAAGGCCAGCGGAAATGCCGAATGAGAGAACGAGGCGGCCACGTTCTCCTTGACCACAGCACCGAGATCTTGGATCTAAAGTCAGCTCGTATGTCTTGCATTCGCTCACAGCCTTGCGGAAGACATCTCCCTCCCCCTGGACCAGCCTGTTGAAGTCCTCGAGGGGCTGCTCGTTGCTGACCAAACGGCCGGGTTTCGGCTTGGCACGAGGCGTGGCTTCGGGACTCTGGTGCTCTACTTTCGGCTTGGTCTCAGGCGAGCGTGGCTCGGCCTTGGCCTTGACTGGCGTAGACGGATCTTCCTTCTTGGCTTGGGTTGCGGACGGCGAGTCCACAGCTCCACCACCTCCAAACAGATCATCAATGTCCAGACTGCCATGTCAGCTTCTGTCTTTGAATAATTGCGACCACTCACTATCCTTCATCCTCGCGCAACCCTTCACGGACATATTTCTTGCGCTGACGAGGCGGGATCTTCTTGATGTCGAGAGCTTCCTTCAGTTGCTCAGTAACCTTTTCGACCTTCTGTGCAATGACCTCGGGCGTGTTGAAGTACTTGACAATGTCGGGATGTGGAGGGCCCAAGGGATCGGCTTTCGGGTCCGCAGTCAGTGAAGCGTGGAAGATAGCCTCCTTGATACGATGGATAACGGGATTAACGCAAAGCGAAGGGTCGAACCATGTTCCACCGCCCCCACCATCGGCTTCCATGTCTTCATCATCTTCTTCCTCCTCCTCCTCCTCTTCCTCATCATCGTCCTCGGCTTTAGGCGGTTTGACATGGTCGAGGTCCATGCCTTCAACGAGCGCATCCATAAGATCGCATTGTTCTTGAGTGGGGATGTACGGGTGCTCCGTGATCTCCTTGCCGGCTGCCGTCTTGTACTTGGTAAGAGATGGAAACCAAAACTTGTGGTCGTCGTCCGCGAATGGCAGCTTTATCCAGTACATGAGATCCAGCTTCTGGTCCTCGCCTGGGAAGTCCTGTTGTGGGATGCAGACCCCGATGTGAGGTTCGGCGTCGTCTTTCAAAACCCAGCGGACTAGAGCAGCCATACCTGTGGTAATGAGAGCTGATACGAAGGACGAGAACTGGATCTGCGCTTTCGGAGATGAAATGTCGGGCCACACGTAGCGGACCTCTCCGATGAGCATGTACTTCCTGATCTGTCGCGTCAGACACATCTCAGAGGTGCACCTACGTTGGCCTGTGGAACAAATCCCAACACTTCGACTCCCTTCTGCGTGTGCAGAGGCTCAAAGGTGTCGGCTTCCATCGGCACCCAGCTCGATCCAAAGCGCCAAGCTTTGACGAGATCCTCTTTGTCGACAAACTCCTCTTCTTCCTCGACCTCATCTGCTGCCTGCGTTGTCTGCGTTGCTTGGGTAGTGCCAAACATGGGCAAGATATCCGGGTCCTCCTCGCTGCGTTGTGTTGCGCTGAGTTGTGTCGAGTCGGCGGGGCCATCCCCAGCGGCAACGTGTCTGACGACATAAGTGCTGTGTCGTTTGACATCAGATGAGATCATGGCTGCGACATCGGAAACATCATGGCCGACTCCCAAGGTGCCGGCTTGACTCTGACTTTCCGCCTGCGACCGCAGCTGAGCCGATGCCAAGCCTCCCGATGGCTGTTGCAGCTCCACAGCTGCCTTCCATGCCTTGGACAGCGAAGGCGGGCGCGCCTTCATCGTTGCTTTCGAGTACTTGATCGGAATGCTAATGGCCTGATCCTCATCAATGCCAGCTGATCCGATGTAAAGATGGATCCCACTGACAGTGCCGTTCACGACTGCGGGATGTGGTCGGCGGGCCTCGATCAGCTCCGGGTCCAGCACGGAGAGCTTGGGAAGGAATTTCTCGTACTCCGAGGTCTGCTGGATACGTTCTGTGAGGTTCTGGACGAAAGCTCTCCAGAACTTCTCCGCAAGTCGCTTGTTCCTAGACTTGTCCTTCTCCACTGGCAAGCTCGGATCTTGGAAATCTACGCCTCTGAGCAAGTCAGCAAGGCTATCACCAACGCAACGTACACGACTGAAAGCCTTACACCCAATGTGTCCAAGCGCTCCATGACGTCCTCAAACTCCTCCTGGATGAATTCGCTCTCCCCATCGGTGACGAGCACAATCTCAAGCGACCAAGCTTTAGTGTGCTTGTGCTGCTCGATCATATCGAGTGCCACCATGAGGCCAGACAAAGCTATTGTCAGCAAGCACCTCACGCCCACACACGATTTCCGTGGTTCTCCCCGACGTCAAGGTTCATGAGCACCTCCAGAGTCTTTGGCTTTGCGGTCTGAATAGCGACCTCACTGCTGACAGCCGTGTATGGCGGGTCCTCATCATCCGGGTTGTCGGCAACCCAGGACCTGTTTGCCTGGTTGTTTGTGCCTAGATATCAGTTATGTTCCCACCACTCCGGCGAGAGAACTTACGCCCACCAAAAGAGACAACTCCTACTGCCTCAGTCTTGCGGCCGCTCTGAATCTGATCGTCAGCCCATGCTTGCCTGAGCTCGATCTCACCTTCGGTTCGCATTGTCGCGCAATGAGCTCCTTGGCCCAGTCCAGCCGCTGGCGCTTGACCCCACTGCCTGCGGGGTCCGCTTTCTCCTCTCCCATAGACGTAGAGACATCGAGCACGTATACCACGAGAGTGTATCCCGCTCGTGCGCTCATGGCGAGAAGAGAGGTGGCAAGCAACAGTTAACTGGAGCAGCACTGTAACACCCGCACTACCCCACACACGTCAACTGTTTACACGGAGTTCAACAGAACTCCACTGTACCTGAGATCGTCAACCTCATCCGGGGCAATGAACGACGATGAGCTAAGTTGTGATTCTTACGAAACACACTTCACGCAAGCATGTCTCTCTCCGATCTCGACCTCGTACAGCAGGCCATGGCGCCCACTGAACCCGGAGCGCAAACGGCGACCAGCAACGGTGGATCGAACCCACCCCCGAATGCGAACGCAACGTCCAACCTAGAGGATGACCCTCTTGCTGGCGTCGATCTCAGCACACTCAGCGATGCCGACCGCGCAGCGCTGCAACCCATCATGGACGCCATCAGGGCTGCCTCGACAACCGAGGGCGAGGATGTCGACGTGCAGGACATTCTCAAGCAAATAGAGGCTGCGGACAGCGCCGCCGACTCGCTGGAGGGCCGACTCGACAAGCTCCTGGACAGTCTTGGCGCCATGGAGCGGGCAGCGGAGCAGGAGTGCGAAGAGGTGGAGAAGTCTAAGGCTGCATCGGCAGCGGACAAGTAATCAGTCAACCTCAACATCGGCCTCCAAGCCGCACCTGCTACCCGAGCATTGGTGGATACCCTAGATCGCTACCTTACTGTACATAATGCATCATGTCTAACACCTAGCCCTGCTCCAAGAGAGCCTCCACGGCCTGTGCGGTATTATACTCGCTACACATCAGCAGACGACTAGAACGATAGACCCACCTCCGTTGCAGAGCGCGAACAACCGTCTCCCTGCTGAGATTGGGGAACATACTCGATAGACTGTCGTCAGCGGTGTTCACTTTCACGCACTCACGCAGAGATTTCTTGCTCGGTCGGCGCTCGAGCTCCACCCCCTCGCCCAGTAACCCACTCCCCAACTGACCCGACAGCGGCACGCGCACCACCAGCGGCTGTAGATGCTGTTGTGGCTGGCCTGGCTGGAGCTGGAGCTGTTGCAGCCGCCGACCTGGCGGGAGCTCTACGAGGAGTCGGCACGGTCAGGCCCGACCGAGCAGCCAGCAGATTGCGCAATCCACCAGTACTGTCGAGCGCAGCCAGCCCCTCCAATCCTGATGATGGGGTATCCCGAACTTGGCCAGGCAGGAGGCGGTTGGTTCGCCGCGGAGGCAGCGATGTACCGACAAAGGGCGAGAAGAGGCGCTCAAGCAGGCGGTACACGCTCAACGGGATGCGGTAGGCCTTCAATGGGCGCCAGAGACGGCGTGGCCGCGAAAGTTGAGGCAGGAAGAAGGGGGTATCTGTCCGGTACAGGTATCCGATCAACAGTCCTGCGAACGAAGCGACCACAGAGCCAGGTGCCCACGTTGTCAGGAGCTTCGTGTCAGTCGTGCCTCGGTAATTCTCACCATGATTGCCAGAATGTATTGGAACACCTTGGCTGAGAACGTGAAACCCAGGATCTTGAACTTGTAGAGTGGTGGGACAATACGGTGATATTGCCACAGGCTGGAGTGAGCTTGGCAGTGCGCTAACCCCACATGCTGAACACAAGACCGTAAGGCCCGGCGGGAATTGCGTTGAGGCCGAAGCGATGGAAGATGATGATGGCCGCCATACAGATAGCGGTGGAGAAGATAGTTGAGATTAACGCGAAGGACTAGGGTCAGGATGAGATATACTTGATACCCACTGCAAACTTCCTGGAACCAAATGACCTGCTGTCAGTTACGAAGAAGGTCGGCTCACCGTTCGACCCCGACGCCGACATTATACAGCAACAACTCAGTCAAGAGCAGTTCACTCGAGTTGGTGAATGCTAATGGGCTGACAGCGACACGCCAGTACTGAGGTTAGCTAGTCCCAACCCTCTCCCACCTGGTGATACTTGGTCATATGCGGGACCAGCTGAAGGTGCATGTACGGCTTCGTATCCGTGAGTGACACTGCCAGCGAGGTCAGGCCGAGGAGCACCATGATCCCTGATCGTCAGCTTGAACACGGCCGAGCTCACCTTTGGTCGTCCCCGCATTTTGAAAGCCCGACATGTTATCGCAGCATGAGTGTAACGTCGGCATTGTCGTTCAACTCGCTGGCATCGACATGACGAACTCGCAACGGAGATCAACTGGCCATCTCCGCCACTCGCGTCGCGCGTCGCTCTGTTCCCGGCCATTGTTGTCCCTGCGTCCCCGGCGCGTCGTCGCGCATATCGTGTCCGTGATTGAGCTTGAGTTCAGCACTCTACACAACACACAAGTCGAGTGTACGACCATTGTAACCAACTTGCAAGATGATTTCGCAAGCGTCCCTTGACAGTGAAGCAAGGCATGCGCGCAGGGAGGTCCTCTATGGCTTGCAGTATATGCACCTCGCACCTGGGGGACAGGACGCCTTCATCCAGCGTTTTGTCGAGTACTGCGATCATGAGTCACGACGCATCCGTGGACCCGAATGCGACAGCATATGGAGCATATGGAGCAGCTCGAGCCACAGTCGGCGGCGGACACCTTGTCGTCACAAAGGGCTGTCCAAGCACTTCTCTCGTTGGCTCAGGCGATACGCTGTGTGGGTCGAGCTAGATATGTTGGACTTCGATGTCTGGGCAACGGTCTTTGTTTGTTACAGGGACCTGGAGAAACAACGTGATCGATACTTCGAAGACATGAGCTCAGGAAAGATTGACAGCGAAAGTCAAACCGAACGGAACGACATCGGCAGTACCAGTGACTTCAGTACCAGCGAAAGCGATAGCCCCGGCAGCAGTGCGATTTCCCAGTCGCAGTGTACGTCTAGATCGACCAGTCCCTGCGAGCGTGCAGCAACCCGCAAGAGATCTACAGACGCGAAAGACGAGATCAGCGAGGGTGGAGACCGTGCGGAGGTCCGCGAGACGCGACAGAAGCGCGCTCGACGATGCTGAAACCCCTGGCGACTCCTCACCAGCTGCGTTTCTCTACCGATGGGAACTGTAGCCGATCAGTCTGCCAAGCGGATATATAATCTAGCCCGAAGATTTGTAGTAAGAAGATGCAAGATATGCCATGCTTTATCTACCTATGTAACAACTATACTTCGCTGTGGCGAGGAGCCTTCCTCTTCTTCTTGTTCTTCTTGCCATCAGCCGCATCGGGCTCGTCACCCCCAGGCGTGGACACAGCGGGGCTACTAGCCTGCGCCTTGGACACCTTGGAGGGAGTGGAGACGGCACGGGCGTGTCCGTTCGGGACGCCATTGGGACGCGCCTTAGCCTTAGGCAACGCGGCTGCCTTGGCCGGCGCCGAGGTCCGCAGGTCGCGGAAGAAACCCTCGAGCTCGGCCAGTTCCTTGTCGCTGACGGAGCGCACAGTGTCGGCGGGCATGTACGGTGCCTCTCCAGCTTCGGGCTCGGCATCGATCATGATGGCGTCCTCTTGCTCCTCGAGCTCGCCAGCGCCAGAGACAAGAAGCTCGTCCATGAAGGCGTCGAAGAGCATGCTGACAGGTGGGAGGGTGTGTGAGGGACCGTCGAAGACCTGCTCAGGGTGACCCGCAGCATTGCGCTGCAGGGCCGAGACAGCCGCGACGGCCTCGGGACCCTCCACCTCGGCGGAGAGCTCGTCCAAGAACGCGTCCTTGCCGAACATCTCCTGCCAGATGGAGGTGGCCTGGCGCGCTGGCTGCGTGGCGCTCGTGACCGCACGCGCGGAAGGAGCGGTAGCAGCCTGCAGCTCGCCGAAGCGGAAGATCTCGCCGGTAGGCGCGATGCCGACGAGGTGGGTGGATGTGGAGGGCAGCACGGCGAGGGCCGTGAAGGGTGTCTTGACAGTAGTCGTGCGGTTCAGAGTACCGTTGGAGTCGTAAAAGTGGAGGGTGGTGAGGGCGGGTGTTGAGGTCGACGCGACGAAGCCGGACTGCAGAGGGAGGAGAACGTCAACGGCCTGCGATGGCAGGGTGTTGACAAGCTCGCACGAGAGGAGGTCCCAAATGGCGACGCCGCGGGTAGCACCACCGACAACAATGTAGCGCCCGTCGGCTCCGGCGAAGACCAGCTTCCGAGCATCAATAGCAGAGTCCAACGCCCTAAGCAGGACGTTGTTCGCCGTGTCCCAGATGGTGACGACCGCGCCGTGGGCCAGAGCGATGAGTGTCGCGTCTGGGGAGAACGCCGCAGCGTTGACGGCCAGGTTGCGGTAGGAGAAGGTCGACCTTGTCGCCCAGTAGTCTGCATGTCAGCTTGGGTTCGCGTCCGCGAGAGCAAGAGATGTAGCCTAGAGTGTGCTCAGAAATAGAGAAGAAAGGGTAATCGGCAATGAAAATTACGATTGTTGAGCTTGAAAAATTTAATCATCACAGCACACCCTAGGCTTAGAGAGGTCAGACACTCACAAGATGCGGCGATGGGCTTCTTCTTGGATGCTTTGCCTGATCGTTAGCTAGATGCACATGTACACAGCTAAGAGTCTCCTCAGGATTGCAGAATGTGAGATCCGCACAGCCCGGAGGCTCTGGATTGTTTGTGTAATGTATCATTTTTTCTCATCATAGGAGGACTCTTAGCTGGAGTGTGGCTGAACTCACCATGTTCGCTCTTCCTGGTTTGGCGGAGATGCCAGACCTTGACTGATCCGTGGGAGCCTGCGGAGAGTACGTATGGTTGGTCTTCGCGACAGCCGAAGGAAAGAGCAGTGACGTTGTCGGTGCCGTGTGGCCTGGGGTACTGGGTGTTGACAATGTAGCGGTCGCCGTTCCACTGCCAAAACTTGAGTGTCTTCACCAAGCCTCCGCCCTCCTCCTCATCTGAGGGACGCCCTTCGACAGTAGCCATCCATTCGGAGCGACCATCGCGAGGCGCCGAGAAGGAGACGAGCTCGACTGCGACCGGCTCCAGCTCCTTGTCGTCCCTCTTGCTCACGCGGTTAGACGGAGCCACTTCGAGGTCGAACAGGACAGACGACCCAATGGGGTCGATGAACTGAAGCGTGGATGGGTGGGATGAGGGGACAACCAGTGCCTTGGAAGCAGGGTGAACGCTGATGGGGTAGGGGCGGTTGGAGGTAGGTCGCAATGGGTCGAGACGCACGCCCTGTCCCACTGGCGATACATTGCCAGTGGCCGCGCCAACCCGCATCATGGAGCCGTCGGCAAAGCCCATCCAGTACTCCTCCTCGGAGCCGCGGGCGCCTGGGCGGACAGCGACACTGAGGATCGGGCGACCACCCAGTCGAGGGATATACTCGCGCTTGCCGGAAGCAAGGTGCCACTGGACTAGGACGCTTTCCTCGCCGACCGAGAGGATCTGGGCGCCAGCCGCGGTGAACGCAATCGCAGCGACGGCGTGGGCATGCCAGTGGAGAGAGGTCGTTGGCAGACGCTTTTCGGTATCTGGGTACAAGGGCTTGTCCGCAGACTCGGCTTGCTGTGCGGAGACGGCCGCGGCATCCAGTTGACGGAACGCTGCTCCGAGGCCGTGCCACAGGCGGATGACACCCTTCTCGTCTCCAGTGGCGAACCACTCCTCTTGCTCCGACTTGGATGTCCGGCGGTCAGGTGCAAAGGCTCCACATGTGAAGGGCACATCGGAGACAAACTTGACGCAGTTTGGCTTCCACTTGTCTTCGGACACGTCGGAGGGCAGTCGGTAGACATATGCCTTTGCTCCGGCAAGAGCAACGACATAGCTAGTGCGGGGAGATATCAAGATGGCAGCGGGCGCAGAGCGCAGTTTGCCGATACCCCAGATGACGGCAACAGGCTTGTCGTCGGCTGAAGGTGCCGGCGGCAGTAATGGCACACGCATGACTCGGTGTTGAAGATGGGACTCGTCGTCCCTGACCTTCTTGCCAGGCTTGGGGTTAGACACAGTGAGGAAGATCCACCACTTGTCTGCCACCTGGCCGACACAGATGTGCTTGACGGCTCCGTCATCGGCGACATTGATGGTGCGAACGTGACGACCCTCAACCCAGTCCCAAATCTTGATGGTACCGTCATCAGATGCAGTGATGAGCTGCAACGGGTTCGTCGGGTGCAGGATCAAAGCGTTTATCGACTTGCGATGTCCATCCCGATCTGTCGAAGACAGTGTCGACAGCCGCTCAAAATTTGGGCCAGTCGAAGAGTGGATGAAGATGGACGTGTTGGCAGCGGTGAAGTAAAACCTGCTGGTCAGTAGAGAAACAGACAATGTGCTCACCTTCCATCCTTGGACCATACTGGAGGGATCCTGGACACCTCACTGCGCGCAATGGGAATGCAGTCCCAGCTAGGGCCGGCGACAGCGCTGGTTGTCCTCGACGGCCTGGATGGACCAGCGACCGCGGACGAGTGGAGATCGTCTATCGGGGCATCACGAGCACGCCCCTTCCCCTTGTCCTTGCGCCTGATGCGCTGCTCTCCAGGAGCATGAGAGACTATCAATGTCTCTGATGCTGCCATTGTTGCAACATGAAAGAGAGCAAGAGCGAAAGAATATAAGAGACGGAAGAGCTGGATAGAACTTCTGCACGGGGGCGAGGACCGCAAAATTATGGCTAAAGGGGGGGTCGGGCTGGGTACAGAGGGATGGAAGCAAAACTAAAGTGGGAGGCGTGTTTAGGCTGGCCGTTTTGGACGTTTTGGACGATCCCTGCGCGGTGGCTCATGGCTCGGAGAGAGCAGAGACGACGAAGAAAAAGACCAAGGAGAGTTGGCAGCAGGTCGACTTCTACATCTAAACACATCCCCAAAATGGCACTCGACTTTGTGCTGCCCAGCATCCGCGACAACGAGGACGGCTCGTGGGGCCCGAGCTCCAGTGCTCTCCCCTCCACGTTCAAGGAGTGAGTCGTGTTGCGTTGGCCTTTGGCCTTTGGCTGACATTTCAGCATCCCATATGCCCCCTTCTCCAAGTCGGACAAGATCACGCGCATTGCCGACTGGCACGCAGAGTCTGAGACCTCGGGACAGCGTGGTGGCCGCCAGCAGTTCCCCCAGCAGGGCAGGCGTGGCCGCGAGGCGTACGGTGCCGCCGAGTCGAATGCTTTCGGCTATGTCCACGACGAGGACGAGAAGAGCTTCTCGCTCGTCGACAACAGCAGCCGTGCTGCTGCCCGTGGCCGTTCGTCGATGCGCGCGCGCACTGGTGGAGCTCGCGGAGGAATGGCTGGCGCTCGTGGTGGTGGTGGCCAGCGTGGCGGCCGTGCTATGAACGCGCCGCAGCGTGGAGGTTACGGTGGCCGTGGCCGTGGTGGTGGTTACGGCGGACGTGCATGGGACAAGCCCCAGCGCACGCGCGACTCGTCGGTCACTGTTGGCCCCGAGTGGGAGGTGCTTGAGGAGATCGACTTCCTGCGTCTCAACAAGCTCAGCCTGGGCGTCGAGGACCCCGAGGACCTCGAGTCGTACGGAACATTGCAGCCCTACAACAAGGACTTTGACCGCATCAACGCGCGCATGGAGAAGCCCCTTGAGATCATTGACCGTGTTCGTTACAACATCTCGACCTCGGACGACCCCGTCATCCAGCAGCTTGCTGCGGACGGCAAGGCCCAGGTCTTTGCTACCGACTCCATCCTTTCCGTTCTCATGACTGCCACCCGCTCCGTCAACTCGTGGGACGTTGTTATCGAGCGCCGTGGCAACCAGGTCTTCTTCGACAAGCGTGAGGGCGGACCCTTCGACTTCATCACCGTCTACGAGAACGCCTACGACCCCCCCGCCGACTCTGACGACGCCAACAACCTCAACTCGGCTGCTTCCCTCTCCCTCGAGGCCACCTACATCAACCACAACTTCACCTCCCAGGTCATCAAGCAGAAGTCCAAGGGCTTCACCCCCAACCCCAACCCCTTCTACTCGCCCGAGGAGACCGAGCCCCTCGCATCCACCCTCTACCGTTACCGCAAGTTCGACCTGTCGATCGACGACGAGGAGGAGCTGGACCTCATTGTCCGTACCGAGGTCGACGCGTACGTCGGCAAGAAGGACAACCTCATCACCATCAAGGCGCTCAACGAGTACGACCCCCGTGCCCAGGGCCCCGGTGGCAAGCCCCTCGAGTGGCGCAAGTTCCTCGACACCCAGAAGGGTGCCATCGTTGCCAACGAGATGAAGAACAACTCGGCCAAGCTCGGTCGCTGGGCCGTCCAGTCGTTCCTTGCTGGTGCGGAGCAGATGAAGATGGGTTACATCTCGCGTGCCAACCCCCGCGACGCCCAGCGTCACGTCATTGTTGGCATCCAGTCCTACAAGCCTCTGGACTTTGCCCGCCAGATGAACGTCTCGCTCAACAACGGTTGGGGTATCGTCCGCACCATCACCGACCTTGTCATGAAGCAGCCCGAGGGCAAGTACGTCCTGGTCAAAGACCCGAATGCTGTGAGTTGTCTCGATGTGGTGCATAGATGCATGCTGACCCATAGCCCATGGTCCGTCTCTACTCGGTTCCCGAGGACGCATTCGACGCCGGAGAGGAGGAGGAGGAGCTCGTTATCCACGAGCACGAGGACGAGGAGTAGATATAGACCTATGTATTGGCTTAGGCTTGATGGAGTTGTTCGACTGATGGAGATGACTCGTCGGCGTCGCCTGGTCTGGTCTGCGAGGCGCCCCACTTGTGTAGTCCCTCTGAAGTCGTGCGGCATGTTCTCTGGCCCTGCCTGCTTCATGTGTCAGGAAGACATAGAGTTGACTCCCATGACCTCGTCGATAGAATTGTTTCGCACCCATCACAAGACATCATGCGAAACGGAAGTAGGTCCATCCAACCCAGTTGGCGATAACGAACCATGCAGTGACGGGGATGAGCAACGGCACGAGGTACTTGTAGTGCGTGTCGGCAGCGAAGCCCGGCGGCAGCGACAGAGATTGCTGGGGTGAGCTCGGCAGTCGCTGGAGCACTCACTGGGAACACGTATGAGACAGCAAGGAGCAGAGCCGCGACCGAGAATGTCGCGTAGAGCCCGGCGTAGGCGTAGAGATACGTCGCATGGGGCGCCGGCGAGCCCAGCGCAGGCGTAGCGGCTCGCGCCCGCTCACCATTCATCCCCCCCAGCAGGTGACTTGAAGACATCGTCCGTCGCACACGTCGTGCTTGTTGTTAGAGCAATCACAAGCTCGTGATGGTGAACGCGAAACACTTTAGACGGCGCGGAATTCGGTCACTCGAGCCAATGACGTCTAGCCAGTCCGCGGCTCGTCTCTTGTCTCAGCGGTGGTGACAATGGACGGCGAGTAACTGGGATTCCACAGTTCTTTCCCAGCCCCTTGCTGAGCGCACAGCGAGGATAATAAGAACCAGCGGGTGACAATGGACGCGACTGGCGTAGGCCGAGCACGGCGGTGATGGTGATTGTAACGACATCCTAAGGCCCCAATCAGTTACGCTCCGGGTCACGAACTTGGCCAGCCAGCTAGCTGCCCGCCGAGCAGTGCCTGCTTTGCCGGACGAAAGCTTCAAAGGACTCCGACGCATCGCTGGACTTATACTAGCAGTTGACGGCCGCTACGCGGCCGTTTAGAGTAGCTACACGGAATCAAAGACGTGCGGGTGATTCTATGCATCTCTACGCACCTACTGAGCTATTTTA
>BCJH01000016.1:0-96121 GCA_001600275.1 Cutaneotrichosporon curvatum | reverse complement strand
AAGGGGGCGTCCCCCACATGCATGCATGGTATGGAAAGATAGAGCTTAGGGTCTGGGTCACGATGCGCGTTAGATCAAGGCTCTAGCTGCATTTCTGGWTGAGAACGATGGAAGTGCGTGAAAACCATGGACAAATATAATAGTTAAAGATAACTGTTCACTCGCCATATTTGTCACGGCCATTGTCTTCTGGACAGTGGAACCCCGCCCTTGCTGGTGGCGTAGAGACGCCTCAACTGTGCATCAGGCAGTCATCACTGGAGTGTCGGCCACCCGAAAGGGCATGCCCCTCCCACGGCCGGCCCAGGATGAGTGCCGCAACCGACCCCGACATATCTCGGCCCGGTAGCAATGTCCTGGTGGATCGAATACACGTTTCCCCGCCGACCCCGTCGACTGCGCGGACCGATTCAGAGCACAGCCCAACCGTGCTTCGCAGGTTGAGCACCTTGTTCAATGCTGGAGAGCGTCCAGAAGTAGGAGGCGGCGGGCAAAGCCCGACCAGCGGCCTGCAACGCCCGGAGACGGCCTTTCCACCTCAACCTCCAGAGGAGGATCGGAATGCTATCAAGGTGCTTGTGGTGACCTGGAACATGGGAGACGCCTTGGTGAGTGCTGTGTGCGTGGTATGCTGACAACAGCCAAGAGGTGACTTATCGGTCTTGCTAGGCGAGGTACCAAAGTACGAGCCTTCCCCCGGAAAGGACGGCCTCCCGGTCTTTGACGTGGCCAATGGACACCCTTACCATGTTGTGGTCGTAGCAGCTCAGGAGTGCCCTGCACCGAGTGGCATGCCCCGCGGTCTCGGCGGCACGCTCATGAAAGGTGTCGGGTTGCAGAAGAGCGAGGCGTACAGGCGCGAGAAGGAGGACAAGGACAAGACCGACAAGGAGACCAACGACAAGGACAAGAAGAAAGAGGAGAAGGAGGCGAAGAAGGGAGAGAAACTGGCGAACAAGCAGTTGAAGAAGGAGGAGAAGAACGCAAGGAAGGCAGCGAGGAAGGCGGATAGTGCTCTTGGACTGTCCCCGCCGATCGAGAGCACCGACAGCAGCGAGGCCGAGGACTATGTCGCTCCGCCGATACTGTCCCAGAAGCCTTTCAAGAAGGTGCAGGAAGACGGCGTGAAACAGGACCATCTCCCCCAGTCGACTGTCACGGCCCACACGGAGGAGATCGCTGCGGGGACCAATGGCTCGGCTGTTCGCAGAGGCGCAGACAACACTCCCTCCGCGTCGACGGACTCCAATCATCGCAAGGTCAACTCGATCAACGGCACACCAACGCCGCTGAAGCTTGGCCCCCGAGGATGGAGCGCGATGCTCGAAGGTGCGTCCGTTCGCATGCCAAACTGACAACAGACTGGCTCTGCAACGGACCAATGGATGACCAGACCCGTGCAAAGTGTGCGCAAGTGCTCACTAGCTCAGCATACGACCCCGATGACCTCCCAACCCTCACCTCCTCGCCAGTGGCAATGTCGCCAGTAGCCATGTCCCCGACTCTGACCCCTACCACTGCTACCAGGCCCATGTCGATTCCCACCTCTGCTTCAACCCTCCAGCCTCCCCACAGCTCTACCCTCCATGGCAGGTCCCCACTCGCCCAATCCATCGATTCGCCATCGCTGGCTGGCCGCTCCTTTGACGCAGCATCGCTCATGCGGTCCCCGAGTGAACGCATACTCTCGCGCTCATCAGTCGACGAGTATCGCCCATGTCGTGAGCCGGGGACAGGTCCTTACATGAACGTGGCCAAGGAACGACTGCTCGGCCTGTACACCTCTGTCTTTGTGTATCGCGGCTGCGAGCACCTCATAGGTGGTGTCGACAAGGACTTTGTCACTGCCGGCTTGGCTGGGGGCAGGTTTGGCAACAAGGGTGGAATGTGAGTAGTTACGGTGTACACATGGGCTGTACTGATCAACAGAGGGATATCTCTCAACCTTGGCGGTCACCGTATGCTCTTTGTCAATGCGCACTTGGCGGCTCACACTGAGCGTCAGGACGCACGACTTGCCAACATCGCCAAGATCAAGCAGGAACTCAACCTGGACTGCTTTTTGCCTCCAGATGATCCACGGACATCCCTGGAGGACATAACCGACCGCTACGATACCACTTTCTGGTGTGGTGACCGTAAGTCACGCTTCCCGTCCGTCGCTGACGACAGTCAACTTCCGCGTCGACATAACACATCTACACGCCAAGTGGCTGCTGGAACAGAAAAAGTATCACGACGCCCTGATGTTCGACCAGCTGAAGAAGGTCATGGAGAACCCCAAGACCAACCCCCTGCCCGGCTTCCACGAGGCTGAGATCACCTTCATGCCGACATTCAAATACGACGTGTGGAAGTCTGTACGGTCTACAAACCGCGAGATACGCCGGTCGATGCGCCAGCGGAGGAAGACACTGGAGAGGCAGGAGCGGCCATCCCTCGACGAAAGAGGTGCCCCCGCCAGCAATCTGGACTTTGTACCCGAGGTCGAAGGGATGCCGGAAGAGACGGGCGACAGCTCCGAGCCTCCAGCCAGCCCGGATGCTCGACACCGGCAGGCGCTCCTCGAGTCGCCAGTGTTACCTGAGATCCCCTTTGACGACTGGCGATCAGACGTCTCGAGCATCCCGGGCGGACCACTCAGCCACAACGGTGTGGATGCGGAAAGCATCCGAAGTGCAAGTGGCGGACCGACTGGTAGAGACCCGTTCGGCCGCAGTATTCAGCAGACACAGTTCTTATCGCCTCACACCGCGTCCAAACCGCCATCACCTACAAAGAGGGACTCTGCGTCGATAGCGCGACCATCGGTGGACACATCCCGGCCTTCGCGAGACCTGATGCGCCCGTCCGTAAACGGCCGTACTGCGCGTTCAGTCAGCGTCATGAAGGACAAGACAAAGAAGCTCATGGGAGGCATTCTCGGCCTCGGATCACGACCACGGCACCTCTCAGTGAAGACTGATAATCTGTCCTCTCGGCGCGAGTCGATCTCGTCTCTTCTGTCGTCCGAGACGCAAAGGTCCGGTCTCAGTGATGACGAGAGCAGATCAAGTGCAATACCTGTACCGGGTGCCCCTGCCGTCCGCGAGATGGTTGAGGTGTCGCCTAACGTCGTCTTGTTCGAGAAGCCCGGTGACAGGCGCTACTCTGTCTCCTCGCATCGCGTCGTCTCTCCGTCTCTCCGGCGGCCAGGCATGACCCGCAGCGGCTCATCCAACACCCTACGCGAGGACGATCTGGATGAGGACTTCGACGACACCGTCGACAACCGTGTGGGCGTGTACGACACGTCGAAGAAGGCGCGCGTGCCGAGCTGGTGCGACCGTGTTCTGTGGAAGTCACATGTGATACCCGACGAGGAAGACGACGACCTATCACCAGGTGAAGCCGAGCCTCGTGCGCCGTTCTATCGCCTCTCCATGGCACTGAGCAACTTTGGCGACCACTTTCGCCGGAGGTCGACTACTTCCTCGTTCCCGACTGGGACGGGCGCTGCGCCGTCAACCAGCGCGCCAGGCGACAGCCTGTCGCGCAGCACAGTGATGGAAGGCATACCACCCGACGAGCTGGCTCCCGTCTTTGACTCTGGACCGGGGACACCCGTAGCAGGGACGCCAGTCGCCGAGCCATCCGAAGGAGAGAAGGGCTTGAACGCCACTACCAAGGCTGAAGACAACGGCCCAGCCTCTCCTGAGGGCCTCTTCCCCACCACGCCGAAACGCATGCGTGAGCGCAGCATCACCTTCCACGGTGGCATCGACGACTCGTCCCCAGAGTCCCTCCGCACACGGAGGGAACGACGCGCAACCTCAGTCGAGACCTCGCCGAACCAGCGGGACTCGCTCCGCCTCGCTCTGGGCCGAAGAGGATCCGGCCCCCTCCGCCGCCGTAGCGCCGACCCCGTCACTCCCTCCGCATTGACACCCATCACTTCGCGGACATCAAAGAACCCCGGGGCAGGCTATGACGGTGCGCGGCCGCGCCGCGTCAACTCGACGGGCTCGACCATGAACGACAGCCTAGGCAGTGCTATTGGACGGTTCCTCCGCGACCTGCCGGGCATGTTCCAGTCGCGCGTGAGCCTGACCCACGACGAGCCGCACGAGATAGACCCGGGGACCGGGACTGCGCCTCGGCGCCACCTCGCTGGCGAGGTGGAGGTGTTGCATTATGGAACGATAGATGATGCCGGGATGCGGCTGTTGGAGGGGCGGAGCGACCACCGGCCGGCAATCTTCGCGGCGGCGGTGTATGTTAACTAAGTATGCACTAGAATATAGACTGCGTGTAGTATAATGTATGAGATGTGGTCTGTACTGCCAGTGAGCTGTGCTTGCGCCGTGAAGCATAAATCACTTGCTGCTTAGTCATGCACTGCTCACTGTCACCGCTCGCCGTCGCGGTGTCGGACGGACGTGCCTTCGGCGTCTTGGCAGTGTGATCGGCCTCTCCCTGGAAAGTGACGTACCGCCGACATTTCAGTTGCTTTTCTGTGGCGTTGCCCATACCACCACCTGCGATGCCCACTGGTGAATGCGAGCTCGGCGTCAGCGGACACGACCCACCAGCAAGAGATACTCACCACGACGACGTCGTATCAGCCATGCAGAACCCAGATCAGCAAGTCCTGTGCACCAGGTGCTGGGGCGAGCTCAGCAAATGCTGCCACAACGCCGCCGCCACTGGCATGACTGAGACGACGGCAAACCGCCACCCCGCCGGCCTGGCAGCGAGCTCCACCAGCCCCACCTGCCTCGCCCACGCCCGCAACGACAGCACCGGCACCCCAGAGCTCGAAATAACCACCTCCGTAGAGACCAAGGAGGGCTCCCTCGCCCCGGTCCCGCCCCCGCCCCCACGCTCAAAGTGGCGGCGTCGACACTCCGAGCTCCAGCGCAGGATCGGCAACGTCCTCACAGACAGGAAGACGCACATGATCCTCCTCATCCTCGTGAGCCTCCCTTCTAGCCACAACTGACCGCAGATCATAATCGACGCCATCACCGTCCTCATCGAGCTGTTCTACGGTACGCCCGGTGGTCCCTACTACCAGCTAACACCAGTCGTGCTCCACCCCACCTGCCCCCCGTCGGCGACGGACGAGCTCCCCCACTGGCTGGAGGACTTGGCACACCTCGCCCTCGCTATTGACAGCTTGTTCGTGCTTGAGATCCCGCTGGCGCTGTATGCCTTCGGGCTGAGGTTCTACGGCCTGAGTTGGCGGAAGCCTGCGATGCAGCGTGAGTCTGGCTAGTGGCGTGGCTGATGGCAGATTGGTTCCTCCACCTGTTTGATGCGGTTATCATTCTGACCACGTTGATTTTGGAGACAGTGCTGAAGGGGAAGGAGCAGGAGCTGGCCGGTCTGCTGATTGTACTGCGTCTGTGGCGAGTGGTCAAGGTTGTGAGTGGTAGCTTTTGGCTATCTCGGGACAGGCTGACGCCAGGTTGGAAACGTTGCGGCTGGATTTGAGGAATGGGACGAGAGCAAGGATGAAGAGTTTAACCAGGCGAAGAAGCGCGTGGCGGAGCTGGAGAAGGAGAACGAGGGGCTGCGGCGCCGCCTGGGGCCCGCGGCGGAGGTGTAGCTGGTGTAGGATGACGGTGGTATGCTTAATGGGTCAAAGAGAATGGTCAGTGTTGTATGCACAAATGCATGAGCGTTAGAAGGGCGGAGGTGTGATACATCTCGCGTGGGCGCAACGTCAAGTAGCAGTCAGCTTCCCATTCCTGCTGCCAGCCTTTGACAGACCAAATGCTCGTTTCGCATATACACAATATAGGAGTAGTAGAGATTACAGCGCGCATGCGCGCATGGTATGGGGTAGGGGTATGGATTATAGCCAACTTCTGTTGACAAGTGTTGGGGGTGTCCGGTAGAGGGTAGGAGGATGGGATCCGCATGGCACCGTGACACATGATATACGCTCAAGATCGACAGGCCGACTGACAATGGTTTATCACTGCTGTTCGTGTTTACCGTTTATGTTTACTGTTTGTCAGTCGACGAGCCGATGAGCGACGGGCGCGCACTCACCACATCAAGCACACGCCGAGCAACGCTCAAGCCACCACACCAGCTCAGTCGCGAAAGCCGACCGGCTCGTCCCCACTCGCGCCGTATGCCTCGCTAACGTCCGCAAGCACGGGGATGCTCTTCAGCCTCGCGCTCGAGGCCGACATGCCCAGGCCGGCCTTCTTCCGCTCGAGGGGCTTGCCCGTGGGTGGGGGGGCAGTCTTGCTGCGCGTATGCCGTGCGGGCGCGTCTGCTGCGCTCTTGTTCTCCTTGTCCCCCAAGATTGTGGTTGCGCTCGAGGGCTGGCGCTTGCCTGGAACAGCGTCCGAGTACACTTTGAAGCCGCTGCTGCTGCGGCCTAGTTTGGGCTTGTACGTCTCGATAGCGCTTGTGCTGAGGCTGCGCGCGTTCGACTTGTCGCCTAGCTCGGGGCGGGCTGTGGCTCTTGGCTTGGTGCTGCTGCTCGGCTTGGACGGCTCGTCGGCGTACACTGCTAGCTTGGTGCGCGAGCTGGCGGCTGATCTCGGTCGCTCGCTCGGCGCGTCGGAGTACACTGAGAGTTTGCGGGCGAGGGCGGGTTTTGATGATAGGGGCTGGGGTTTCTCGACGGGTGAGGATGATGAGGAGGACGAGGATGTGGGCATGGGAGGGAGGGGGCTGAGGGCACGCCGTGATTTGGTGGGCGAGTGAGGTGCTGATGAGGAGGAGGAGGTCGCGGGGGGTGCTGCTGCTGGTCCGCGGATGGAGGTCGCGCGCGGTGGGGTGTCCGCGTAGATGGCGAAGATTGCGCCTTTCTTCTTGGTGACCGGCATGGTGGGGGTGTATGAGTGGGTAGAGGTAGAGAGGAGCCAGATGACAGACTAGCGTTGGAGTTGGACAGCGAGGTGACAGATAGCTACAATGGGACAGGGCTGACCGCGATGCACGTCGAGACAGAGGGCGAGCGATAAGGAGATGAAGTCAAAGGTCGAGTATCGAATGTCAATGTCGGGTCGCGTCTCCGAGTGGCAGTGGCAGTTGATCAGAACCCACCACAGCTGCACAAAAGTCCTGGTAGCGCGTATGACGACTGTCGACAGAGTAGTTGTAGAGAGATCCCTTCCGTCTGACTGATCTCCTCCTTCTTGCTTGCTGCTGCTGTAATCCCCTCTCGTTTGCAAAAGTCCAGACGGCACGGCGATGACGGTCGACGACGACGAGAGCCAGTGAGCCTGTCGGTAGAGCTCGGCGCTGTCCAAAACAAGCCAGTCGAAACGGGACCAATAATACTCAGCCAGAGAAAAACAAAACAAGGCGCGTCGCGAGTCGGTCGCCCAGGTCCGACGACGGTCCAAAGGCAGGGGTCCGACACGTGATCAGGAGGAGTAGTGGCGTAGACGAGCGCAGCAGGATCCATGGGATGAGAGAGAGCTGCCGGCATGGGCGGGGGGGATATGTATGAGGGAGATCACGATTACGACGACGACTACGACCATGCATGAGGCAATGTAATGAGACGGTATGGGTGGTATTAGATAGTTACTAAGAGCAGAGACATGGCGACAAGAGATGTAGTAGTGAGATGTAGAGAATGTTACGTAGGAGACTGCCAACAAGATGAAAGTCATAGTCAACAACTAACGGGCAGACGGCCGCCTGTTCCTCTGGTTCAAACCAGGCGGCATGCCGTTGATTCTGACACGGCCCTGCACGTCAGCTCAACTGATCCTCACTCGACGTCTCCTTGCACTCACCTTGTTCGTGATAAGGGCATTCCTGTCGCTGGAGAGCACACCAGCAGCCATATTACCTGCAACCTGATCCGAGCCCAGACCCAAGTCGTCCTTCGGGATCCAGACGACAGGCTGGGGCTCCTTACTTGCGGGGTGGAAGAACGCCAGCTCGTCGTTCGCCTCATCCGGAGGCGTAACCTGTACACCTGGACCTCCGTGCTTGGCAAAGTAGCGCTTCTCCACGTCCTCCTCTGGCTTCTCGTCGTCGTCGCATCCGTCGTGCATGCTGTGCCCGGCCACACTGGCAGCGAATGACTGCCGCCGGGACTGCTTCGGCCGTGCGGGAGAGTCGCCGCCCAGCTCAGCCATCTCGATACCAGTCGCATGTTCCCTGGCTTGCTCGTTGTCGTCCGTGTCATCATCGTCGCACATCTCAGGCTGGGTGAGTCGTGTGTGTTCCAAGGAAGTCACTGAGAGATTGCGCTCGTGGTGAGCCTTCTCGTTCTGACTCGGGTGAGGAGAGGGTTGAGTGCCAGGGGGAAGCGTCGTGGCCGCGTAGATGTCCTCGCTCGCACTCTTGAGGCTGGCCATGGAGCCCACTCGCATGCCGTACGACAGCGGCGCCATCGACAGCGGGAGTGGGACAGTCAGCGGCTCGTAAGCGCGCTTGATGTACCAGTTAACAGCTGCCTGGCTTGTCAGCTTGCAAGTAAACGCAGCCACTCACGGTGATAAAGATTAGGATGATAGTGAGGATCGCCTGCGGCAGCGCGGACACCTTGTTGTTGTTGTCCCGGGCAAAGAAGAACAAGGCAGCGAGACACACCTCCTGAATGTAAAGCCCGATGAAGAGGTGGCGGATCGCTCGAGGGAAGAACAGGCCTCCCGTGTCCATCTGGGGCTTCTGGTCCACGACCCAGACGAACAGATACTTGTACACGAGGTACGAGACGATGGAGAACATGGCGCCGAAGCCGTTGATGATAGGTGAGATGACCATGTATGCTATCACTGGGATGTCAGCTGCGATGTCCCAGGGTCACTCACTGATGCAAGCGTACGCCGTCACGTTGGGGAACTCGGAACCGTACTGGATCTCAGGCATCTGGTAGCGCGAGTTGAAGACGCTGCGGGGCGTACCACCGCCAAGAATGACGCGGACGTAGTAGAGTAGAAGCGAGATCGGCTGCAGCAGGTTACCCACTGCTCCTGTGAACTGCAAGAGCACACGAGTGATGAAGAAGGTCGATGCTTTCGGCATGTTGTCTTTCAGGATAGTCACGATGGACGTCGGGTCCTTGACGATCGGCTCGATCGACTCGATAAGACCGTTGGCAAGCGTTGTGACGAGGAAGACGTGCTGGCGTCAGCTGGAGAAAGGAAACGCATACCCACAATAATGAGGAAGATAAAGTACCGGCCCATGACATCCAGCTCCACCTCAGTCTTGCTGACCGTCCCCTGTAGCTGCGAAAGCGTTCGCAAGACCAAAGGGAGGATCAGCGTGATGAGGAGAACTTGGATGAGAGGCGGCAGGACACCAGTGATGACACCCTGGAGCAACTTCTTGCCAAAGCTGTCACCATTGATCCACTGCAGCCACGTGAAGCGCTCTGTCAGCGAGGTGACGCTGGACAGAGCACCGATGAAACCGGAGATGGGCGACCAAGCGATGACAAGACCGATGAAGATGGCCCACGAGATGGCAGTGCGCAAGTTGACCTGGTACTCATTGAGCGACATGTTGCTCCAGATGACGTTGGCAGGAGACTGCTCGATGAAGCGGCGGTTCATCTTGTACGGCTCGTTGTAGGAGACGCACTGGCGCGCCATGTGGGCTGCGATCTGCTGGCGGAACTGGATGAAGGCTGAGGCCTGGGGAGGGTACGTGTCGTTCTCGGTACCAGCCGAGTCGACATCGTCTGCCAGCTTCTGGCGCATGTCCTTCAGCATGACGCCCGTCTCCGCAATCTCCTTGCGTGCCCAGTCGATCGCATCGACCTTTTTGCCGATTCCCAGCCAGCCCAAGCCGAACGGCGCCCATTTTGGCTTCATGCGGATGGTGGGGCGCTTGTTGCGTGGGACGTGGTAGTCGGCCAGGGACATCTCCCCATTCTCAGGCTGGGGGTTGGCGGGGTCGTTGAAGGACTCGGGGATGGGTTTGCCCTTTTTGTGCAACTTCTTGGCCTTCTTTGCTAGGGTGTGATGGCGATGCCCTGCGGCCTTGAGAAGCGCGACTTGGGCGTTCTCTAGAATGGTGCAGGCTTTGTTGCGGCGTTCCCATACAGCCGGCATGTCCTTCAGGTCGCGCATGATCCAGACCCGCTTGATGCCACCTGGGAGGTGCGCGAAGAGCTGTTCGAGCGGCCGCTCGTCCATGAGGTGGGCTGGGATGCCTGTGATGAGGACAGTGTTGGCCTGGGCCAGTCTCGAGTGCTTGGGTGTCACGAGGTACTCCTGGCGGACCTTGAGCCAGACGTTCATTTCGTAGCGGATAAGCCACATGAACCAGCCTGGGGTTAGCACAGAATGCAAGGACGCAACACACCGTTGAAGAGATAGATGAGGACGAGATGCGCCCAGTACCTGGACTGGTGAGCCTTTGAGACGTTGCCAAATGTGAACCGGTCCAACGCGTCGAGCGACTCGGACTGTCCCGCGGCATCTACTGGCAAGAGGACAGCCCATGAAATGAGCCAAATCGGGAGGAGCGCCTTTGCCAGCATGCGCAGGAAGCGCAGGAACACATATGGGTCGACTCCGTTCTTGTGCAGGATCTGCTCTGGATCGGCTGTGGATGTCAGCGCGCTATTCTCGGGCCCCCGCTCGCGCTCGCTAAGACTAACCGACTATGATATCCCAGATCGGCCGCAGAAGGTTGGTGCCCATAGGCTTGGCCTGGTCATCTCGAGGAGGGATGTAGGTCCGCGGTTCATAGCTGCGGAGATGTCAGCTCGGGCCGCCCAAACACGCCCAGCGCGCAGCTCATGACACTTACACAGCTCTGAAGAAACGGCGAACCAGAAGAAAGGCGATGAATTGGATGCCGGCGACCGCACCGTTGGTCGCGAACGCAGTGAGGAACGTTCGGGTCGTCGAGGTGCTCGCCTTGTCCCAGGTACTGTTGCGCGTCAGTGATGAACGCCTCCGACGCCACTCATCCGCCCGCCCCCTGCTTGCAAACCTGCCACTACTCACTTTCCACCTGTCTCTGCCATGATGTGCGCGTCGCCACCGTCGCGTCCAAGAGTGGGTCGATCCTAGTCGATAGATAGATAGATTGAGAACTTGACAGGGGGCGCAGGAGTAAAAGTTGTACAGAGGTTTCGTTCGACGACCGGGCGGCGATGTATGAGACGAAGGAGGCGTCAAGGGGGTGTCCGTCCAGTCGGAAGTAGCAGCCAAGCCTTTTACTGGAACAACAATGGTAGCTTAGCTGGTCTTGAGCAGAAAAGTGCGAAACAGAGTTGATGGAAGCATTGATGCACAGGCCATCACATGCATCATCACACTCTGCGAGCGAGCGAGGCCGATGCGAACGAGCAGCTGCTCAAGCCCAAGCTCACCCCACCCCACGCCCTCCGCACTCTTCCCCGCTGCGCTCCCCTTGCTCGCCTTTGACCCTTGGCTTTAGGCCTCCACCGACCGAGAAGCGAGCGATCTGGTGGCAGGCATCGCATCAGGACGGGATATCTTCCGTCAGAACATCAGGTGCTCATGGGTAGAGAGAGAGCGCGCTCCAGCCAGGCACCCCATCAATCTATCCGAGAAAGCAAAAAGCGCGTCCAAAGCTCCAGAAGGTTTGCCTTGTCAGTGGTGGATGCGAGATCCACGGGTACTCGGCGCGGGCTTGTTAGCATGAGCTGTTGCATGCCGGATATGACAAGCAACAGCAACGGATACAGGGAATGAGATGGGCGAGCAGACGAACAAGACAAGACGCATGCGGGGAGAAGGAAGGAAGGAAGGCGAGGAAGGTGAGGAAGGCGAGGAAGGCAGGGAAGGTACAGATACCATTCAAACAGGAACCAGTTGACTGACCTGACCTGACGCACTGACGTCATTTTGCCTCTCGGCGCGTGGATCGATCGGTCCACCTTCCTTCCTTCCTCGCCTTCCTCGGTGACGACCGACAAGCGTGCGTGTTTCATGCTGCAAACTTCCTAGAGTCCACCTCGCAAGCAGCAACTTTCGCAAGTGGTAAGATCGCAAGATAGCAAGATAGCAAGATAGCAAGATAGCAAGATTACGAGCGAGACAAGACAGAGCAGGATTGCAACGCCAGCAATGCGTGGAGCCCACGAGGAGACGGTATCATTACTGTCGTCGCAGAATACCGTGGACGCAGATAACGATGCAGACGCAGACGCCGATGGACATAGAGACCGAAGCCAAGGAAAGGAGCGAGCACCGCCGCGCGGCCAAGCACAGGACGTGCATCTTGTACTCCTCCTGCACGGCCTGTACGGCTCGCCCGCAAACCTGTGGTGTCTCGAGGAGGAGATCCGACAGGCCCACGACCAATGCAACTGCGACCTCGAGCTCGATGTCCTCGTCGCTGGCGGCTACGTCGGTGCGCAGACATGGGACGGCATCGATGTCAACGCACACCGGGTGGCTGAGGAGGTGGGTAACTGCTCGTGTGTATCCGACTGAGACCAGCTCGATGCGGCTATCAGGCGCTTGACCGATATAGGGAAGCGGGTGACGCTCTTCAGTATCGTGAGTGCTTGTTGTAGATTGGTCTTTTGTTGCGAGTGCGAAGCAGGGCTCACTGGCAGACGGGCTACTCGCTGGGTGGCCTGATTGCGCGCACACTCATCGGCGAGCTGCATGCGCGGTCACCTTCCTTCTTCGACCTGCACCGCCCTGCGTCGTTCTGCACAATCGCCACTCCACATCTGGGCGTCCTGCGCTATGGCTCGTGGCGCAGCGCATGGCTGCACGCGGTGGGGAGACGGCTCTTCTCTCGAACAGGGCAGCAGCTCTACTGCCTCGACAAGGAGGACGGACGGCCTCTACTGAGCCTACTCGCCGACCCAGGTTTGTCAAGCGTTAGCAGCGTGTCACTGACAAACCAGATAGAATCTACTACCGAGCTCTATCCCTCTTCCCGCGAGTCACAATCGTCGCCAATGCAATCAACGACCTGACTGTGCCATATCCGACAGCGGCCATCGCCACACACGACCCATTCATCGACTATGAGCGCACTGCACTACGCGTCGAGCTCGATGGGAAGACTGTGAAAGAGTACTATCGCCCCGACCCAGAAGCAGAGGAGGTCGAACGGCTCCTCGGTGGCGACGAGGAGCTAGCTTTGGGTCCTGTCTCCGACCCGATGCCTACTCTGCGCCGGCCAAACCTCCCACCATTCCTCTACCTGCCATGGAGGCCGTTCCGCTACGTGCGTGGCCGTCATTCACATCTAACAGCAGGCTCTACTCCCCTTCCTCCCGATTCTTTTGCCGTTAGTGCTCAGCATCATCGCCATGACATTCGCCTTCCACTCATTCCAATCGTGAGTTGTTGCCCGAGGGCCACTGACATCAGTGCCCAGCGCATTCGCAGCTACCACTCCGGGCAGACCGGCGAGCGCCGCCGCCTCCTCCTCGGCCTCTCAGAGGACACGCCACTCGGCACCCCCGTCGAGACAGCAAGCAGCAGTCCAATAGACACGCCCCGCGCAGCAACCCCATCAGCAGCGTTTGAGAAGGACATCGAGGCGAACGCCGGTGCTTCCGCGTCGATGATCGCGGGCTCCTCAGTCATACCAGGCAGCGACACCGTCGCCAACGCCGCCGGCGTGCTGGCCCACACCAGTGCCGACTGTCAGCCGATCCTGTCATCAGAACAGCGAGCTATGGTGGACAACCTGTCCTCCCTGGCGCAACTGGAGCGCGTCGTCGCGTGGTTCCCCAACGCGTTCAACGCGCACGCAGTGATTATTGCGCGTAACGCGCGTAACCCTAAGTGGGCGTGGCAGGGCGAGGGCCGGTCCGTCGTGCGTGTCTGGGCAAGGAGGGTCGTCCAGGCTGCACTCGGCGACTCCGACCACACGTTCTCCTCCACAGGCGCAGGCGACGCGATGGGCGATGTGCTGGTCCAAGAGACGAGCTAGTCTCACATACTCCATAGACAGTGTAGCCACTAATCCTAGATACTCATGTACATGTACTACGCTCGCGGCACAGGCGGCAGCCACGGCGGCCTGTTGGCACCCACCCACGGCCCCGCAGGCCCAACCATCTCCGGCTTGAGATCCCTCACCCTCGACACGCCGCAGTTCCGCATCGTGTTCGTAATCTCCTCCTCAAGGACTAGCGTCAGCACATCCTCCCTGCCCGACTCACTATCACACACGCGCTCCACCCCCTCCTGCCCGTGCGTCCCGTTTGCGTAGAGGAACGGCCGGCCCATACCCACAGCCTTTGCACCCAGCGCAAGCGCCTTCACCACGTCCGCGCCCGACCGCGCCCCCCCATCGACCATCACGTCGATGCGGTCGAACAGATCCGGCCGGAGCGCGCGCATCTCGTACAGCAAGTCGATCGGGGCAGGCGCGTAATCGCAGCTCCGGCCCCCGTGGTTGCTGAGAATCACCCCGTCCACACCAGCATCCGCGCACCGCTCCACATCCTCAACACACTGCACGCCCTTGACTATGATCGGGAGGTGTGTGTGTTTCTTCAGTCAGCCACCCACCCATCCACCCACATCAACACCACCCACCCTGATAAACTTGATATCATCCCAGACGAGTTTGGGATCCTGATACCCCGATATCGCGGCGCTCACCCCCCCTCCGGGCGCTACGTCGCCCCCGTCCTTCCCCTTCCCAGATGTGGGGATAGGCGGCGCGACATCAGCCTTGAGCCGCCGGTCCCGCGTCCGCTTGGACTGCCACGCGACGTCGACCGTGAAGATGACAGCAGCAGCCCCCAGCGCCGTCACCTTCTGCAGGAGGCGCTCAGACGCCGCCCTGTCGCGGTTGAGGTAGATCTGGAACCAGACCTTCTGGCCCGCCTCGCGCGCGGCCATGATCTCATCAAGCGAGCACGAGGCGTTGATTGATATCTGCTATCAGCTGGCACATGCGCCCACTCACGCCCTGGACGATGCCCTTCTCCCCCGCGGCGCGGGTGAGGTTCACCTCCCCTAATGGATGGCCGAGCTTGGCCAGCGCGGCGGGGCTGATGAATACCGGCATGGACATGGGCGTGCCCACTGCGCGAGTTGATAAATCCCCCTCAGTGATGTCGCGAAGTATGCGCGGCCGGAAAAAGTATCGCGAGAATGCGGCGGCGTTGTTGTCCATCGTCGCCTCGGAGTCGGCGGCGGACTTGTAGTATGCCCAAGCAGTAGCGGAGAGCACGCGCTCCGCCCAGGTCTCAAAGTCGGAGAGGAGGAGGAGTGATTCCGCAGCGGGGAGGGCGGCGCGTGCGGCCGCGAGGCGGGCCTCTTCTTCCTCCTCCTCGGCGCTGGGGAGTGGGAGGGTCGCTGGGTCGACGGGGCCGAGGTGCTTCGACGGCTCGAGCATGTCCAGCGCGTCGGGCGGGTGGATGGGGAGGAAGATCTTGCTGCTGTCAGCGGAGGGGTGTGGTATGATCTCACGTAGCATCCTTGCCTGCGTTGGCTAGGATCACACCCGCGCCGCCGGGATGCGCCTCGATGAAGTCGGTCACGTCGTAGACCTGCCCGCTGATCACGACCCAGCAGTCGCGGTGGGTGTTGTGCTTCTGCACCTCGGCATATGGGATCAGGCCGGTCGATGGGGGAGCTGCGTCGAGGCGTATCTGCGGTGTAGAGGCGTACAAGGTCTGGCGTCAGCTGCGATAGGTTGCAGTCTCACCGCTCCGGCTGCGAGTACAAGTCCAGCAGCGACGCTGTAGTCGAGCCGTGTCCTGCGAGATGCGGAGTTCGAGTTCGAGCTGGAGCCAGAGCCAGACTGGTAAGAGTATGCTCGACCAGCCGCCCGGGGTAGACCGCGGCGTAGCAAAGGCACTGCGCTGAGCGACCTGGACGCCGTCCGCAGAGACATCGCGAGTAGTTGGTGAACTGGTGGACAGCAATGTTGCTTTCTTACCTTTGGTGGAGGTCACCCCGTCGGCCTCCGGTCCGCCGGTCCGGTCGATCGGCCAGCACCGATGTTCAATTCCGAGCGGGTGATAGGCGCGATGGACTCGAGCGTAGGAGACCGATGAGCGTCGAGCAGCGAGAAACAGAGCTATGGGCGGTGTGACGTCGCAATGTGTTCACAGCTGCAGTACATAGGCATCAGACGACACCACAATGCTGCCTGGGCGATGTGTATGAGGTGCGACGCCACTTCGGCATCTGTCAATGTCAACATTAGTCTCCCTGGTGACCCAGCTGTTATTGTTCGTCCCTCCGACAATCGTCGTCTATGCAGCTCGCGCTTTCCCCGGCACTCCAAGTCTCTCGTCCCTTCACCTGACTGACAAAAGAAAGCCGCTCAAATGCATACCTGACAGACCTGACAAACACGGCCCACCCCACACCTCCAGTCCACCGGAGTAAAGCCGCCCCGGAACGTCGGCACAAACCTACCCCGGCCCGCTTCACCATTGCCGCGATTTACCACCCGCCACAGCGAGCAGCAGCACATATCTCACAGCGGTCGATTCGAGCGAGTTCCGTCCTGCCAAAGCATCTCCAACATGCTCAGACCAGCGCTCCGCCTCGCGACTCGAGCACGCCCCCGCGCCGTGCAGGTGCGCTGCGCTTCCTCCTCCTCCTCGTCGGGTGGGGGTGGTCCACACCCGCGATACCAGAGGGCAGCCACGATCCTCGGCGGAACAGTGAGCTAGCACATCTCTCCGCTGACAGCAGCTCGTCGCTGCAGCAGCGGTATACCTCTCCACTCAGAGGACTCACCTCGACTCGCAGGCGGCAAGGCGCAAGCTCATCCCCTACGCCGAGGTGCAGCGCCACAACACGCCCGAGGACTGCTGGGTCGTCCTCGACGGGCGGGTGTACGATCTCACCAAGGTAGGTCTCTGCCCAATCCCAAGTACATTGGCTGACGGCAGTTCCTCTCCCTCCATCCAGGGGGGGACGCGCCCATCCTCCGCGCAGCGGGGCACGACGCAACAGCCGTGTTCGATACCCTCCACTCCCCCGGCATCATAGAAGACCGCCTCCTCCCCGCCGTGCCCGACGCATATGTGGGCGACGTCGACCCCGCAACGCTCCCAGCAAAGTCAGCCGTCATTGAGGAGGAGGGCGAGCGCCGCATCGACCTAAGCGAGGTGGTCGGCCTCCCGGATTTCGACGAGGCCGCCCGGCGCAATATGAGCTCCAAGGCTTGGTCGTACATCTCCGCCGGGGCTACTGATATGGCCTGTGAGCTGAGCCGGAGTAGAGTACGAGCTGACCCCAGCTCTTGACCTCAACCGCGCGGCGTGGAACTGGGTCCTCTTCCGCCCGCGGGTCATGAACGACGTGGAGGAGGTGGACACGAGCACCAAGATGCTCGGACAGGCGACCGAGCTGCCGCTTTTCATCTGCCCGACCGGGATGAGCAAGCTCGCGGGCGAGGAGGGCGAGGCCGGCATCGCCAGCGCGGCTGGGGAATGCGGCGTCATCCAGATGGTGTCGACTAATGCCTCGGCCCCGCTTGAGGCTATTGTTGCGGGGCGGACCGCGCCGGACCAGGTGCAGTTCATGCAGCTGTACGTCGACAGGAAGAGGGCGAATTCCGAGGCGCTGTTGGCGAAAGTCAACTCGCTGGGGTTCAAGGCTGTTTTCGTCACGGCCGACTGCGCGTCCCCCGGTAAGCGGGAGGCGGATGAGCGCAACCGCGCGCAGGTCGAGGTGCAGAGTGGTATTTCTGGGGGAGTAGTGCAGCGGGACAGGAAGGGCGGCGGGGTGGGGCGGACGACGGGCGCATTCATCGACCCCAAGTTGTGCTGGGACGACATTGCGTGGATTCGGCAGCATACCAAACTCCCACTCGGGGTGAAGGGTATTCAGTGTGTTGAGGACGCGGTCCGCTGTGCCGATATGGGCGTGGATGCGATTTATCTCTCCAATCACGGCGGCCGGGCGCTCGACACCTCCCCGCCGGCGCTGTACACCCTCCTCGAGCTGCGCAGGCTCCGCCCAGACGTGTTCGACAAGTGCGAGGTGTACATCGACGGCGGGGTGCGCCGTGGCTCTGATGTCGTGAAGGCGCTGTGTCTAGGCGCAAAGGGGGTGGGTATGGGACGCCCGGTGCTGTACGGCCTCACGTACGGCAAGGAGGGGGTGATGCACGTCCTGGACAGTGAGTAAGGGAGTGAGTGAGGGCTTACAATAGTCATGCGAGATGAGATCGAGGTGACTATGAAGTTGTTGGGCGTGAAGAAGCTGGACGAGCTGGGACCGCATCTTGTGAGTGGCAGTGGCGTGGATGTGGCGGAGGAGCTTACACCAGCTCAACACTAGGGCATTGGACAACCGAATCATTGACGGATTGGAGTATGGGCCGAAGGAGAGGTACCTCCCGAAGAAGTAGCACAAGCATGCATTGTAGTGTTCTTGTACCGGGAAGCCTATGAGAGGAGGCTAAGTTTACCCTCTTGCCTGCCAAATACTCGCGGGTTGGAGAGATGTTCTGTACATCAAGACTTCCTTGTGTTCTGGACATGCACCGACAACCGGGCGTGCTACAGTAGCTCTAGACTTTCTGTTCAAAAGCTTCTTGCTGCGATACTCGCGCAAGAGCCCCTCCTCCCCATTTGCACCGGCCTGCATATGTGCAAAGCACTAAAGTCTACTTACTGTCAATGAAAGGAAGCCACCATCGAAGGTCAACTCTGGTCCGTTGCCGCCTCCAGAATTATCTCTCGTACTCATGTGACTAAGTCCTGTAATCTTCACTGATAGCTCATATCATGACGAGACATTGAACCTCTTTGTCAGCACCAGAGCTCGACGATCGGAGAGGAATAGTTTGAACAGCCATTTTCCACCGATTTAATGAACGTCGCTCGCTGTCCGAACGGTACATAACCGCAAGCGACACTCATTATTGATCCTACTCCTCGACGAACTGCTCACTGTCACTGTCCCCGCAGCGTAACATCAGGCCAAGGCAATCAGCAGGATATCAAGCGACGATAAAGAGTCAATCCTCCGTAGAGACAAAATCGCAATAATTCAGTCGAAATGCCACACAAACAATTAAATAGTTTCTCGCATCAAAGCAAATCTACGCGCGGCAGATTGACGTTGTTTGGAAGCGAGCGTGGTCTACATTCGATTCTTGTGTGCATGCTTGCACTCGAGGTTCGGCTTGGCAAACCCATGGAGGGCTGCTGTTTGTATGCACTGTTAGTTACCAGCCCTCATGCCTTATCATCATGCATTCTGGTCGCACCCAGCCCCACCACCGGCGAGGGGGTTATTAGTTCAATCAGCCGTCAATCTCTATGGACTTCGAAGGGTGAACTGTAGATGTCGTGTCAGAATCATGAGAGTCGAGACCGGTCAGCGCCCTGGCTAAACATGCCTCATCGGTACGACGCCCACCAATACACCTGCTGTTCTTGTCTGCTGCTCTGCTCTGCGTTGCTTCGCGTCCCGCTTCTCTGCCACGTCTCATGCATTGCTGTGCATTCCCTACGCTACTACGGCTACAACCCCGCGCTCCGCCCTTTACACTGGGGAAGGGAGGAGCATGCGGCGCGGGTCCTCGAGGTACTCCTTGACGCGGACAAGGAAGGTGACGGCTTCCCTGCCGTCGAGGAGACGGTGGTCGTAGGTAAGGGCGACGACCATGATGGGGCGGATGACGATCTGGCCGTCGACAACGACGGGCTTCTCCTTGATGGCGTGCATGCCGAGGACGGCGCACTGGGGGAGGTTGATGATGGGGGTGCCGTAGAGGGAGCCAAAGACACCGCCGTTGGAGATGGTGAACGAGCCGCCGGCCATGTCCTCGATGGTGAGCTTGCCGTCGCGGGCCTTCTTGCCGAGCTCGGCGATGGCCTTCTCAATGTCGACGAGGCCCATGGCCTCGGCGTTGCGGACGACGGGGGTGACGAGACCCTTGGGAGTCGCGACGGCGACGGAGAGGTCGACATAGTCGCGGTAGACGATGGCGTCGCCGTCGATGGAGGCGTTGGCCTCGGGGATCTCGCGGAGGGCGAGGACGGATGCGCGGGCAAATGCGCTCATGAAGCCGAGCTTGACGCCCTCGTTCTTCAGCACGCCGTCCTTGTACAGCTTGCGGAAGTCCATGATCGACGACATGTCAATCTCGTTGAAGGTGGTGAGCGAGGCGGCCGAGTTCTGCGACGCCTTGAGGCGCGAGGCGATGGTCTGGCGCATGCGCGACATCTTGACGCGGGTCTCGTTGCGCGAGCCAACAGCGGGGGTGGCCGACTGCTCGCCCTGCTTGGGCTGCGACTGCTGCTGCTGCTGCTTGGGTGCCTCCTTGGCGGCCTGGGACTCCTGGGGCTTGGGCTTGGTGGGCTGGGGTGGGGTGGGGGAGGACGAGGGCTTGTCCTGGGTGAGGGGCTTTCCATCGGCACCGTCCTTCTTCTCCTCGGCCTTTGGAGGCTCCTCAGTAGCGGCGGCACCGCCAGACGACTCGCCGCCGCCCGAGGGGTCCTCTCCGGGCTCGAGCTTGATAATGTCCTGGCCGACAGTGACAGTGTCGTCCTCGGCAACAAGGAGCTCGAGAATCTTGCCCGACTCTGGGGCGTTGACCGCGACGTCAATCTGCCGTCAGCCCTGCTTCCGTTGGAGTAGCGTACCTTGTCAGTCTCGATCGATGCAATCTCCTCGTCCGCCTTGACGTAGTCGCCAACCTGCTTGTTGAACTGTTTCAATGTGCCCTCAGTGATGGACTCGGCCTGCGCGTTAGTCTGACACGAGATAACGAGCAATGCTCGGTGCGCACCATTTGGGGGACCTTGATGGTAACAGGGGCTGGAAGGGTGTAAGCGACTAACCCCAAAGAAACGTCCACGGGTGCCTGCGTCGAGCATTACTCACCATTTGTGAAGGGAGTAGAGGAGAATGAGCGCGCAGCGATGGTGGGGAGTGCGCGGGCCCTGTAGACAGAGTCAGCATTGCTATACACGACGACAGCTCGCGCGAGCGTTGGCGCGGTTTGAGACGAACATTTGCGGGGTGGAGCTGCGACGGGCAGCTGCGGCCACAGACATGCCGCGCGCGGGGGCAGCGCGGCGGACGAGGGCAGCGGCCCTTGCGGCACCTGGGATGGCACGGGCGGCGGGGGTGCGGAGCATGGCGGGGGCGTTGGGGAGGAGGAGGGGGGGAGTGAGCGAGAGGAGAGTGATGATGATGAGAGAGACAGAGTAGTTGTCGTCGAAAAGATTGTTGCCCCGCTGCTCCTCGCTGTCGTGGTCTCCGTCGCTCCGCTCTGCTCTCTGTGGTTCATTTCCTGTGTTCCTCCGTCCTTTCCTTCCTTCTCTCCGTTTGCATCATCGGTGCAGGGACTGGACGGATCACCGAAAATTGCTTCCGTGTCCCCGGCCCCGTGGCTCTCTCGGCTTTGGTCGGCGCCGCCGGTCCGCCGCGGCACGAGAGGGCAAATGGTTCCGTCCCCCAGTCTGTCACCGGATCTGGTAGATGACTGATTTCTGACACAGACCAAATAATCCAAGACGCGTAGCGTTCATCGTCATCGAGGTCATTGCTTCCAACTTCCAGCCATGCTCGTCGCCCTCGTCGGCACCCCAGCAGCAGGCAAGGCCGACGTCCACGCGTATCTGACGCAGCGCGGTTTCCGCACTGTCGGTCTGCCGAACGACCCCCAGTCTAGCAGTTGCAATGGCTCAGCCACCGCCGACGCGACGACGACATGCGCAACACCCGACGCGATGCTCGAGTACGCAACAGGCAACTGGCAAGACCTGCTAGTCACCACCTCGCTGCGGACATATGCCGACCTCGAGTCGTTCCTCAAGCGGCCCTTTGTGCTCGTCGTGGCCGTCGACGCACCGATACGCGTGCGCTACGAGCGGGCAAAGAGGCGGCGGCCGTGAGTCCTCCTTTACTGTGGTTCCTGACATCAGTGAACTGACGCTCGACGTGTTTGTGGACGAGCACGATGCGCTGATGTGCTCGCCGGGGGCTGATCTTGCGCGGGTGATGGCAACTGCGAAAGTGCACATCAGCCACCCGGGCACTGGGCTCGACGCGTACCTCGACAAGCTGAACCTGCTCGACGGGGAGCGCCTGCGTCCAGGATGGGACATGTACTTCATGGTAGGTGTTGGCGCATAAACAGGCTTGGGTCGGCAACAGGGCAGCTGTCTCCAAGCTATCATGGCACTGAACAAAGCTGCCAGCAGGTTGGCAGCTGCTACCATGTTGCTAGCTGCTGCCATGTCGCCTGCTGCCAGCAAGTTGACTGCTGCCAGCATGTTGACTGCTCCTCAAGGCAGTGCTTGCCGCGCTCACTCGCGCTTACGCGCTCGCTCGCACGGCTGACCCCAGACCATCGCCTCCCTCGCCTCCCACCGCTCAAACTGCATGAAACGCCGCGTCGGCGCCGTCCTCGTCCGCTCCAAGCGCATCATCTCCACAGGCTACAACGGCACCCCGCGCGGCACCATAAACTGCAACCAAGGCGGCTGCGCACGCTGCAACGGGCCAGCAAAAGGCGGTCACGGCTGTAAGTCTAGCTCTTCCTAGGGCCCGTGCCCAGCTTAACCCCTTACCCCGCACCCCGCTGACCTCAGTGGACGCCTGCCTCTGCCTCCATGCGGAGGAGAACGCCCTCCTCGAGGCGGGGAGGGAGCGGATCGGCCCCGACGCGGTGATCTACTGCAATACGTGTCCGTGCTTGCTTTGCTCGGTTAAGATCGTGCAGTGCGGGGTGAGGGAGGTGGTGTATAACCAGAGCTATAGCATGGATGAGGCGAGCGCGAAGGTGTTGAAGGACGGGGGGGTGATTTTGAGGCAGTATATCATGCCAAACGCCTAGACGCGAGGCGCGAGGCGCAGCCGAGCGTCGAGCGTCGAGGGTGGCCTTGGGCGTGGAGTTAGTCACTGGCATGATGTGTAAAGTAGAGGCATTATGTTTGATGTATGCATTGCATGGGTCTGCTCTCCTCCACTATCGCGTCTCCCCTCGAGCTCAGCGTCACCTGGCAATCCCAGCCAACACCCTCTCCACATTCTCCCCAATGTCCCACCTCTCCTCCCTCAGATGAGCCCACACCCCCTCCCCCTGCCCAACCCCCATCGTGGCCCGTAGCGCAACCCACACCGCATCCCCATCCCGCCCCCCCAGAGCCCTGTACAACCCCCTAGCCCCCGCCTGCAGATCCTCGTGCGTCCTCCGATCCAACAACGGCCTGAAAGCCAGAATAATCCCCCACACAGTCTCCTCCGATACCGGCACCTCCTCAGCAATAAACGTCGCAGTCGCCAAGAGCGCAACATACAACCGATGCGAGACGCTGTACTCCGTCGTGCTGCCCGGCGCCCCCCTGCGCGCGAGGGCGGACTTTGCGTCCAAATCCGCCTGGGTATTCAGCAGCCGCAGGAGACGGGGCCACGCGTCCCCCACCCTCCTGGAGATGTAATCGCCCACATGCTGTGCCAGCGAGGCGATGACTTCAGCCGCAGCAACGCACACGAAGGGGACGGCATCGTCCAGCCGCGCGAGGAGGAGGGGCCAGGCCGCGTCAATGGTGGGGAGGAGGTCGGATTCGCGCCCCGCGTTGGCGAGGACGGGGATCGCGCGCGCTATGAGGCCGAGCACGCGCGCGCGGAGGAACGGCGACGCGTGGGAGAGGTAGAATGTTGATTTTGTTAGGATCTGAGAGGCGACCTCCTTACTCCGGGTGGGGGGCACCGGCTCGGGCTCGGGCTCGGGGGCGGGCTCATCGTCCATCGCGGCGTCGTCCTTGTCCTCGCCGAGCACGCCTTGGCGGGAGAGCACGTCCTCGACTTGAGCCTGTGCGGCGACGGAGCGCTCCTCGTACCACTTTGTGAACATGCCAAAATCCTTGTCCGGGTCGGGCGGGGCTAACAGCCGCTTGGCCTCGTCCTTGGCTGCCGCGCGCTCGGGCGTTGGCCCTCCCTCCTCCTCGGCCATGACGTCCACGAGCGTGGTGAGCACAGCGAGGAGGGCACTAGCGAGCGCAGAGTACCCGTGGAAATCGTCTAGCGCGTCGAAAATCTCATCAACAACATCATGCACCATCGGCACAATGTCGCTCCCCACCAGCCTGATCATTGCAATGAGCACGAGCGGCGCATGCGCACTCAGCCGGTGGTACGTCAGCCGCTGGGACACAGCATTGACAATGTAATCCACATTGTCGAGGACGAGGTTCTGCACAGTGGCGTACCCGCTCTCGTAGGCTATACGACTCAGCGCGGCACTGGCGCAGTCCTGGACCAGGTCGTGCGGGGACGAGAGGTGCGCCAGAACGGCGTACAACGCGTGCAGGAGGAGCGGGCGGAAGCCAGTGCCCAGGATGCCCGCGCAGTCGGCCATGGCGGATAGAGATACAGCGGAGAGGAGGACACGCTGAGCGCGGGCGTGGAGGCGGGCCGTCTCGGCTGCTGCTGCGCGGTGGTTCCGCGGCGTGGTGTCTAGTAGGGTTGTGAGCTGGTCGAGGCCGCGCGTCCGCTCGACGGGGAGGAGCGAGTCGGACTCGATGACCTCGCCGGCTTCTTCGGCGGTGCCGTCGTATTCGTCTTCGTCGTCGTCCTCGTCCATCGCGACGAGGGTGCGAACCATCTCCCGCGCGGACTTGCGCACAGGTTTGGTCGTGCTCTGTGATGCGACGCCGAGGAGGAGCCGTTGCGCGACCCATACGGCGGATACAGCCTTGGCCGGCTCGCGCGCGCGGTGGGCCTTGGCAAAGCGCGTAAAGTAGTCGACGGAGAAGAGCGCCTCGTCCCCGCCTGCGGCGCCGAGGTCTTGCAGCATGTCGCCCAGGGCCCGGGCAGTAGCTTCGCTCTCGACGAATCGCAAAGGCAGGGTCGGGAACCGCGCGTCTGCCGGCGGCTTGTCACCACTCTCAAAGGGCAGATTGGACACCAGCCTCCCCCGCCATCCCAGTTCTGCTGTCCGCCCTGCGTCCGGCTTCGCGCTCCAACCCCGAGGGCGGCCAAACTCGAGACAGTCGAGCAGCGCCCATGCCCAGCGGGAGACATGCCCCCCCGGCCCTAGCAAGTGTGCGATGGCATTCGGCCGCCCGGGTGCAGCGAGGGAGAGCTGCGCGATGGCTGATACCAGCTTGGCCGCGTCGGAGACCTTGCTGTCCTGCTCGGAGCGGATGAGGCGGGGGAGCGCGTTGATACTGTTGCTGAGGAGGTCGACTAGTGCACTGTCCAGGTTTGGCAGAGTGTCGTTCGCGAGGAGGAGGCGGAGTTTGTGACCTGCCGTTGTGCGGACTGGCTCAAAGTCGTCCCGCGAGAGCATGAGGAGAGTGGACAGCGCTGGCGGGGTGAGGCGGGGGAGGGAGTCGCGGCATTGTTGGATGAGTGCCGAGGCCATCTCCGCGGCGGCGGTGCGGGCTAGGACGGAGTTGTGCCCCGCGAGGATGAGGAGGACCGGCGGGATGGTGGTCTGTAGTTGCTGGCTTGTAAAGTCGAGGTAAGATGTTGTCAATGGTGGGAAGGGGTTCGCCGGCGTTGGCTGTGATGGTGCCGGCGTGTCTGGTGTTGCGCCGCGCTCCCACTCCTCCGCGAGTTTGGACAGGTCGCTGATGACAGGCTTGAGCACGCCCAGCCTGCGGAGGGTCGCGTCGTCCAGCGTCTCCACTATCACCTCGGTGATCGTCCCGCCTATTTCCGCGGCGATGTCGCCCTTCAGCTCCCTCCCAGAACTCGTGACTGCCCTCGTCAGAGCGCTCACAACTCCAGGCAGAACCGAGGCGAGGATCTCAGTCTGCCCCGAGATGTACGTCACCAGCGTGCGCACGAGGCGCACAGCAGTCCGCTGTAGCGCAGGCAACGGCGGGTCCGGCGCAGTACAGTCCACCGCGAGCGTGACCGTCTGGAACAGCGTAGGCATAAGTGGCGCCTGCGCGTTCATAAACGCCTTCCGCATAGCGGGCGTGGGGTGCGGCGTCGCCTCGCCAGCCCGTGGCTCGAGCAACGCAGCGAGCAGCTGAAGAGCGGTGAGGAGCATCTCCTGCCCCGCCTCGCGGGCCTTGCCCTTACCCCCCACGCGGGGAGCCACTGCAGCCACAGTGAACCGCCAGAGCTGCTCCCACGCGCCGGCGTCCATGCCCCCCGGGGCGGCGCGCCAGTGCACCACCACGAGGGTTAGGAGGCGGAACGCGGCTTCCAGGAAGGACTCGGGGAGCGTGCTAGGCGAGGAAGCGTGCCGGAGCGTCGTGGTGAGTGGGAAGAGGAGGTAGTTGAGGAGGGAGGGGGCGAAGGCGTCGTCTGGGAGGGTTTCGGCTTGAGCGCGGATGTTGTCGATCAGTGCGGCGTGTTGCGAGGTCTGGGTGGGAGTTTGGGTCGCTATCCCCATGAGCTGGACGCAGGCGGGTTTGAGCTGGGGTCAGCTGGGCAGGGGGTTGGGCTACCTTCCTGAAGGCGGACATCTTGGCGTCGTCGCTGGGTGAGGGGGTGCTTCCTGGTGGTCGGAAGCCGGGTTGGGTCAAGGTCGGCGGGGTGGAGGAGGACGAGGACGAGAACGAGCCGGTCGGCAGCGGCCGGCCGAAGAGGTCGCGCTGTACTGGCATGGTGACGACCGCGGGACTCTGGGGACTGTCTCTGTTTGACTGGTAAGTCTCTGTGCTTGCTATGAGGCCTGGCGCATGGCGAAGAAGTGCACGGAATCGAGGAGTGGATGAGCGACGAAACGAAAGTGGAGGTGATAACAACGTTAGAGGGGTTGTGTGTAGTGTTTGTGTGTATGGATGCTTGTGAGCCGAGCTATTCTGGGCTTGTATGGTCTGCGCCTCTGCCTCTCCCGGCGCGTCTCGAGCAATGCAAGTGGTGTTATGAATCTACTACGGCTACTGACTACCAGCTGTCTACGCCTCACCGCACGGCCAAGGCCTTCATGTCAGCCTTCTTCCCATCCCTGATCCAAGGCGACGGCTTGATCTCGCCAAAGACGTCCTCAATCCGTGCCACGGACAGCACAATCTCGTCCTCGCTGCGCTCGAGATCAGGCGTCTCCCTAAAGTCCATGCGGTAGTCAATCGAGTCCCACGAGAGCACCGGTGCGACCTTGTTGCGCGGAGTGTCAACGTGCAACCTCATCCATGCGTTTCGTGCTGCTGATCAGCTTGCTCCCTCCTACCACACTTACGCCTCACGCCGTTCTTCTGTTCTTTACCCATGATGAGCCACGGGTGGACTATACCCACTGGCAGCTCGCGCGGGAGCGACCGCTTGCCAAACACCAGGTCGTGCCCGCTGTGCTGGAGACGGAGGAACTCGCGCGCCTGGGACCAAGGTGCGCCCTTGGGCTTCTGGCGGACGAGGGAGAGGCGCGTGATGTTGCGAGTTCCCATCGCGACCGAGAGCAGTCCGAGGAAGACGAGAACAGTGGTGCCACCGCTAGCAATATAGGTCCAGAATACGCCAGTGGGCATGCCCAAGGTTGGTCTGCTGTTAGTTCAATTCAAGACACAGACGGCACGCACTCCTCCTTGATATCGATGCCGCTCGCCCTCGCCTCGGGCACGGACGGCATGACGATCATGATGAACAAACCCAAGGTCATGAGGATGATCGCTGCAATGGTGATCTTGGGGAACATCGCGTCGGGGCGGGAGTAGATGACGCGCTCGACCTCCTCTGTCTTCGGTGCGGGCTTGGCGACCTCGAGCCATGGCCACTGCGCCTGGGAGATCTTGGACGACTTCCAAGCGGGGTTGGTGGCTGTTTTCCCCTGCGACAATGGGACCGACTTCGGTGTCGTTGTCGAGGCCATGCGCAGGCCAAGCGTGGATGCTATAGGGCGTGTCGGGGTGAAGGCGAGCGACTGCCGGCGGGAGCCGGGGATGAGGGAGAGGACGCGGGAGGGGGCTGCCACGGGCGGCTTTGCGGCACGCAGAGCTGGCACATGCAGTGAGCGCAGCGACAGCCCCAGCCGCGACGGGCCTGCTGCTGCTGCGTGCAGGCGTGCGATGAGCATGGCGTCGGGAGTGTGGACGCGACGGTGTGGTCTGAAATTTCCGGCAACGAGTGGTCTTGCTCGGGTTGCTTTTCTTGAAGCACCGGGTTGAAGTGGAGGCTCGATGAGGAGGCTTCCCACGGTGGTGTTGAAGAGAGGCAGTTTGTGTGTACTAGAGGACTGCAGTTGTGTGTACGAATTCACCTCGGCCTCGGGCATCGTTGCTCTTCTTGCGTTGAATTAGTGGCATGTAACTACCGACCTGTGCTTATGCAGCACGTCGCCCATGTCAGTCGCCGTGAGCGACTCGAGCATGAGCCTGAACTGACATCCGGAGGACAAGCAGCCGTCATCCCCCCCAAGCACTCGAGTATGCATATTGGCCTGGCTACTCGGTAAAGCCACTCCCCGCACTCAGCCGATCGCCCGAGCAGCAGCTGTCCTATTGTTGTCCAACCTTAAGAAGAGGCTAGACACCTGGCCCCGGTTATGTTCGCTGCTGGGTAGTCTGTCGACCATGCCGCTAGCTTGGAAAGCACATGTGTCGATGGGAGCTGTGTTGCGGGAGTAGCTGCTGAACATGTGGACAGCCGCGTACTCCCATCAGTCATCCGTCTCTCGAGAGTGCTGCGTTTCGGCCTTGCGTCGGATCATGTATCGTTTATGTCCTGCCGCGTCTCGCTCGTCTCACATATCTACTGCTACTCCTCAGCTCGGTTGATCTCACTCATATACGCTTCCTCTCATCCTCTCTGCCCCACTCGCTTCTTCACACCTCGCTGCCACATTACTACTACTCCGATAACCGTCCACTCTTTTGACATATCCTATTAGCCGGCGGTATTTCGTAATCTACCCCGCCTCCACCTCTTTGGCCAAGTGTATATGCCGCTTATCCGGTCCATTTAGGGCTACAATTCAGTCCATTTGATTTACTCCTTCTGTACAATTACGATTCCCACTCTTAACTGCCGAGATCTCTCTTATTCCCCATTCCCCACCTACTCGACGCCGCCGCTCGCTCGCTGCCGGCAAACCCAGATCCCATCGCCATCGCCATCGCTTTCGTCCGTCTGTCAGGTCTTTTGCATCCAACTGCCTCAAGTCTTTGCCATCGCCTTCGTCTACTCCACTCGATCGCGCACAGCTCGTCACTTTGCGGCTTGGATACGTCCGCAGATCGCACAACAGCACTCCGAACGGACGCTCATACGAGGCACGTCCGCGGGTTGGAGTACGCCGCTCTCTCTACCGCTCCCCGACATTGCATCGTGATCACGCCCAGTCCGATGATAGCTGCTCGCCACAGGCGTCTCATGTAACCCTCGCCCACCCTCACCTCGTTCTTGCCCATCACCACAACAACACTACACCTGCACTCTCTACGAGCACAGCCCTCGCCATGGCCGCCTCGGCTAGTCTCGACGACAACAACAACATCAGCACTCGCCCGCCCGTCAATGGCGGTACAATACAGGTCGACACCCGCGAGTCGACCTCCCCTCCCAACAACAACAACCCCACAAACAGCTCAAACGGGGCCCAGTCCTCCTCAGCACCCAATGACGTTGCCGGCGTGCTCCGTCGCAACCAGGCATGTCTCGCATGTAGGCGTCGAAAACTGGTGAGTACTCTGTTCTCGGCTACTTCCGACGACCACGCAGGTCAACCGGCAGATCAGCGATGCTGACTTCTTTTGCAGAAATGTGATGCACTCCGCCCGCACTGCTCGACATGTGTCCGGTCGTACCGGCACCTCATGCGCACAGCCCCGTCCACCGACCCCGTGCTCTCCTGCGAGTATGATGACAGCACGGACAAAGAGCACCCGGGAGAGGCTGGCGCCGCCGAAGCGGATGACGACGATGAGAGCAAGAAGAAGAAGCGCAAGACGTCTAGTGGGAGGAAGAAGCGTGGGGAGCCAGATATGGATGAAGAGCGGGAGGCGCTCATGAAGCGAGTTGGTGAGTCGGGGTTCATAGCACCTCCTGATGTGTGTGCGAGCCGTATGCTGATGACATCAGCCGCACTCGAGCAGGAGCTGGCAAACAAGTCCGCTGCTGTGGGCACGGCAGCGAGCTCTGGCAGTAGCAGCGGCAGCGCTGGTATGCCCAATGGAACCGCAGCAGGTGCCACTGGTAGCACGCCCAATCCCTGGGCCGGCTTTGGCCAGCAGGTAGCGTCGCCGGGCACGTTTCTCGACATGCTGTCCGCTACCACTCCAGGCGGGGGTCCCTTTGTGCAGCCAATGTGGACATCGGGGGACCGAAGCGAGTCTCTCGCTGGCATGTCTCCGTTCATGACGATGATGCCAGATCCAACAGCGAGTACACCTACACCTGTAGCATATGGCATGGCAGATGGAGGCGCAGGCGCTCGCATGTCGCCCGGTCCGTCCATGCTGTCTCCCAACAACGTGTTCAACTTCTCCCCAGCGCCGTCTGGACCAGCCGCGACGCTGCAGTGGAGTGGCCCTGATGTCGATATGAAGTCGTCGTCGCAGGCGGACCACCAAATGCCATCCCGGACCGAACCCCACTCCTCCGAACCGCATTGGGTGGGAGTCGATTCGCTGCAGACTGCACTGTCCGGCATGCCGAGCGCCCGCCCTTCTCGGCAAGACTCTGGCGGTGACCAGTCCGCGCTTGACGAGATCGCCTCGCGCAAAGCCGCCGACTTTGCCTCCTCGTACATGGACGAGTCGGGCAACGGCGGGCTCGACCCCCAAATACTCATGGACTTGTTCTGGCCTGGGTGGCCGCCAAATCTGCCGGAGCCCGCTGTCGTCCAGCAGCTGCTCGAGGTGTTCTTCGACATTGTCCCCAATATGCCGCGGATCATCCACCGCGGGAGGTTCTTCTCGCGCATGCAGCTGCCACCGACGCACAGCGAGTTCCCACACCCGGCCCTCCTCCACGCGATGTGTGCCCTTGCTGCAAGCTGGGGCACCGATAATGCAGACGGGGCCTCGCCTCCGGAAGGGCGTGAGACTTACAACGTCAACCCGGGCGCGTCATTGTCACAGCAGCAGGCCGCGTTTGCCAAGGACGCGATCCAGGAGGGTCTGAACACCGGCAACCGCTTGTTGGACGTCGTGCGGGCTATGATCATCCTGACTCGCGTGTTCATTGACGACACGCGGATGCTCGAGTGCTGGATCTACTGCGGTCTCGTGTCGCGCATGATCCTGCCTCTGGGCCTGAACGTACGCTCCGCCGAGCTCTCGCTCAAGTCGGTCATGCTCCCGCCGCCAGCGGACGCCCTGGAGCGCGAGGAGCGCCGCGTCGTCGTCTGGATGAGCATGTACCACGACACAATCTCATCCGCTGCCTCGGGGTGGGGCTCGTCCATGTCCCTGGACGAGCTTACTGTACCGTTCCCAGTATCCAAGGCCGACCTCGAATCGGGCAGGACGGAGATGGACCCGAACCCGCAGGATGTCGAGTCGCTCGATCTGTGGATCAAGCACCCGGTGCTGGACTCGTTCGTCATGGCGCTCAAGGCCGCGGTTCTACTCTACCGTGTGAACAAGTTTGCGCGCAAGTGGAAGAACAGGCGGCTACGGGACAGCGACGACCACGACGGCATGCAGCGGCCCGAGTTCCGCGAGCTCGCGAACGCCCTCGCCTGTCTCCAGATGACGTTCCCGCCCGAGATGCAGGACTTCACTCAGATGGACGCCAAGAAGCGTCTCGACGTGGATCTCATAGTGCGTCTCAGCTTGAGCTATTGCTAACTTCAGAGCGCCCATGTCATCCCCCACACGGCGGTCATCTGCCTGTACGAGATGTTTGCAGACGTCACAGACCCGAAAGACCAACCAGCCAAGCGCATAATCAACGCCGCACGCTCGATCATCCGCGTCGTGCAGCAGGTCATCGCAGTCGTCCCAAACGGCGCGGTGAATCTCGCAGCCGTCATGCACTCTTCCTCCTCAGTGTAAGTCACTCCTCCTACTCCCAACTCTAACTCCAGCGCGCTCGTCACCGCCGCACGCACCTGCCTCCTCTTCTACCGCCACGCCCTGAACGTCAACGACGCAATGGGCGCGGAGGGCTACCGCGCTGACATCGAGACCGCCCGCCTAGCACTCGCACAGTACGGCCGCAAGTTCAAGATAGGCTACCACCACGCCCAGCTGATCGAGTACTTCCTCGACCGGGCGACCAACCCCTCCTGGGAGAAGCTGTTCGCCCACTACCCCGAGCACCCGCGGCCCGGCGCCCTCCCGCTCACGCGGCAAACAAACCTCGGCGTCGCGATCCTGTCTGCGCTGAATATCAAGCGCGGGTACTGGAAGGCCACGCCCGAGACGCACGGGACAGGGCGGTCCGCTGATTTCGGCACGCCCGGGTCGCAGGCGTCGAATGGGAGCGGTATGGGTGTAGGGGAGGGCAACTCTTCGGGCGGGACGACGAGTGGGGCTGAGAACCAGAACCAGAACCAGAACCAGAACCAGAGTGGGGGTCAGATGCCGAACCCGCATCAGCAGCAGCAGTCGCGGTACATGCCTACTGCTTGGCAGAGGGCTGATGCGCCGCCTGACTCGTCGACTGCGATGGATCTGTCGCACTTCTCGGCGCTCAAGTTCCTCGACTTTGGGTCGGGGCGGCCGAAGGCGAGTGAGGTGAGCTAGTTTATTCGAGGGAGGGTCGGCGAGCCGAATGGCGTGGGTGCGCAAGCCGAAGCTGGAGTTTGCGGCGTACTCTCAAGACTGGACAAGTTATTGCGACGGGTCGATCGAGTGTCCAGCGACTGACCTCGGTCGCACATGACCGGGCTTGTGCGGCTTCACCAGCGTGTTCTCGAGGGCAATGCACCTCCACCTGCGGACACCCGAGGCCGCGGAGGTGCAATGCTCAAGTTGTAATCAGCTGTGGCCCCGTTGCCGCCATTATCTATGCATGTAACTCTATTCTTTCCAACCTGTACTTCCTCCTCTGGCCAGCGTCGTTCTGTGCTGCGTTCGCTCGCCGGTCCCGCCGAATACGATGACGGTGTGCGGAGATCCCCGACACTCCGCCCAAAGTTGCTGTTGTATTTTCCGTCCATGCAGGCGACCTCAGCGTCAACCACCCTATACCACCACCAACGATGCTCGCACTGCGCATTGGCAGATGCGGCGCAGCGCTCCCGCGCGCCGCGCTGCATACCAGTGCAGTCGCCAGCGCGAAGAAGAAGCGCTCGCGCCAGGCCGTGGCCTTTGAGAAGGCCAAAAAGTTCGCAGCCGCCCTCCAGGAGACTGCTACGCCTATCGCTGGGCCGTCAACGCCCGTGCCGCCAGCGTGGCCAGAGCCCGAGGCGCCGCCGGCGCAGACTCTGACATTGGACGACCTGCTCAAGCTCAAGCCGAGGTCGACGCCCAACCCCGTCAAGGGGAACTACGCGGACAAGCACGAGGCGCTCTTCGGCAAGGTGGACCATGCGTTCGTCCGTGGCCAGCTGTACGCGCTTGCGTCCGAGATGGGGCTGTCCCCGCGCAGCAAGGCGGGCAAGGCTACGATTATCCAGCTTATTCTGGATTCATGGGGATGGGTCAGGCCGCAGCCGCAGGAGAAGCCGGGCACATGGACACGGCGTGAGTGGGTGAGCTTGGGCCCGTGCTGATTGCAGATATCACCGTGTCGACGTCGGAGCTGTTTTTGCTGCAACGAGACGAGCGGGTCGCGGAGTGGCTTGCGGCGCTTCCTGGTGTTGTGATCACGATTGAGCCCGAGGAGAACAACGGTGGGGAGCCGCGGAATTGGCTGCTCGTCGCTACGGGGCGGAAGGAGGATCTGCTTGCGCTGGACACGTTTCTCGCCAAGGAGCGGGATTCGCACATTGTCCTGCGGTGGCCTGCGGATATTATGCGTGGATTTGTGCCGACACGGGCTACGCTCTGGGCTATCTCCATTGCGACGGGCGCGCACGTCACGACACAGGGATGGACGAAGTACGTGGTTGCCGGGAAGAGCCTGGCTTCGGCGGCGGCGGCGAAGCGCATGTTGTTGACTATCGCGACGAGGGCAACGGCCAAGTTCTCGCAACTGGGGGTTTGTCAGCCTGCCGAGGATGCACCGAGGGAGACATTGCCGCTGTACGCGCTCACGCCGCATGTGCCCTCATCGTCGTCGCCGCTGCCGTGGGACACGTACGCGGCGGCCGGTGGGCGAGCGCTGTTCCGCCTCGTCAACACGGAGGTGGATAACCCTGGTCTCAGGCAGGCGCGGCACCGTGCTGCGAAGCTCGAGGGTGCACCGGTCATGGCCGTGGGCGGGGGCGAGGACGCATCCCTGCGGGCTGTGGTTGAGCGCACGGCCGCGGCAGTGAAGGCGAGCGAGGGGGCAGATCGAACAATCACCTTCAAGATGGGCCACCTCCTCACCTCTGCGGGTGTCGACGCCGGCCTCGACGCACCAATACCCGGCGCGTGGCCGATTGAGCCGACCTCACCGTGGGCGAAACTGTCGACGCCGATATTCTCCCCAGTCCTCCCTCCCGCGCTTGTGCACTTCCCCCTGCCCTCTCCGAAACGGATACGCCGGGTGACGTACGTTGCTGAGACGGGCGCCCGCGTGTCGGCAGAGTACATCTACCCCTCGCCAGTGGACGACACACCCGCACCGACAGCAAAGGACGAGCCGGCATGGGTGCACCGCCTGGACCAGATGATCGCGCAGCAGTCCGCGCCGGAGCACATCAACGGCGAGATGGTATTCGACTTTGGCGCTCTGCGCGGGTTGATTGAAGAGGAGAAGCCCCGGCCCGAGCACCCGCGGCAGGTTAGCGCACGGCACGTCGCATCTGCGGTGGAGGATGTGCTGCTCCCTGACCGGCCGACGGATGTGCGAATCGTCGCGAGAGCGGTGGAGGAGGTGGATGACCTGCCTGAGTTGGAGGAGTTCTTTGACGCCATCCATGAGCATGCGCATGAGGCGGCGGAGATTCCCCTGAATGATATGAAGGGGCTGAGGAGGGGGCGTGCGGAGGTGAAGGTGGCGGAGAAGGTGGATGCCGAGGTGGCGGACGAGGGCGAGGAGTGGGATGAGTACGAGAAGTGGGACGAGGAGGACGGGGGTGAGGTCCGCTTCGAGCAGGAGGAGGCCATGGAGAGCGAGCCGAAGCCGTCGCAGCCTGAAGAGGCGTTGTCATCGACCGAAGTGGCCCAGCCGGAAGGCGAGGTGGGCCAGCCCGCGCCGGAGGTCGCACTGTCCATCCTGCCGCCTGCGAGCGTCATGTTCCGTGATGTCTCGTACTTCCTCGAGCAGGACGCAGTCATCGAGGTATCCGAGAGCGCAGCGCCATCCGCCGAGGACGAGGTTACGGACCAACCCGTGCTGCGGACGCTGGCGGTCGCGGATCTGACGGGCACGGGCGGTGTGGCACGGTACGCGGAGCTCGAGGGGCGGGTCAACGACACGCTGTGGCGCGAGCTTGCGAGCGCAACAAGGGAGGTACCCCCGACGTCGCTGGGACGCGGGGTGCGAATGTAGACTAGTCATCATGCACATTTCATCATTAAGACGTAACATTTGCTATGGTTTGGGTTCTGCTTCCTGTGGTGTCTGTGATGCCATCCTCGATGCCCGCGCTGCTTCGTGCGCCTTGACCTCCTCGCGCACCTTGTTGAACCTGCTGTCAGAGTGGTCACGCGTCACATACGTACTTTGGCAACACCTCGCGCAGGAACGCCGCCGAGCTGGCCCTCACGCCCTGCTCCTGACTTGCGGCCGAGCCGTCCCATATCCGATGTGCCGAGGTCGCGCCGTACACCACCGTCCTGGGCGGCACCGTCCCCTCCACTACCGCTGCATAATCTGGCCCGACGACAGTCCCCGCCCCGAAAGTGCACTCATCGCTCACTCGCACACCGCGTACCTCCGATCGCGGGGCGAACACGTTCCACGCGCCGACCGCTTCACCGGCAACCAGCTCAACCCGGCACCCAACCTGGAAGGAGTTGTTCGCCCCGACCGAGGAAGTAGACGGTACGCTGAGTACTGCGTTCTCTTCGACGACGCACTCGCGCCCGAGGGTAAGCTCTGCCCCCGGCGCGACGGTTATGGTCGCGCGGGGGTGGATGATACATCCGGGTGAGAGGATGATCACGCCGGTGAGCGCCGCGTCCGAGGAGACAAAGCAGTCGTCCGCCACGCGGAGGGTCGCCTGCGCCGTTCTGCCGTCAGCGAGGTATGCACGCAAGCTCACCGTGGCTGCATGGGCTGAGAGATTAGTTGAAGGCTAGAAGGGACGTTCGACGACAAAGGCAGGTGGTCCGCCTCCACCGCGGGAGCAAAGCGCGACCACGCCGCGTCCAGCCGGGTCGGTAGACTTCATCGACCACCGCGATTCCAACGCTCGCTCTGCATCGTTGTCTACTCGTCCCCGCTCCTGTCGCGATGGAACCGCCCCCCGCTGTGCCGCTGCATCTCACGTCTCTGGCCATTCTTGCGCCGAACAATGCGCCGCTGTACGTCCGTGCCTTCACCGGGCCAGACGACGAGCTGCGCGCATACCACCTCGCGCATGCGGCTGTGGACGTGATCGAGGAGCGGAGTGGGTGTGCCCTGTTGCGTAGCTGACCTCAGTCGTTATGACGTCTGGGCCGAATCGACCGGCAGAGAGCTACCTCGGCCTTCTGTTCTGCATGGAGGACATGGCATTGTGCGTGGTTGCGAGGACCGGCTGACGGCAGTTACGGGTTCCAGACGCTGACGAAGATGCGCTTGGTGTTGAGCGTTGCGCTCGTCGACGCGGCGATCAAGGACTCGGATATTGTCGCGGTGTTTCGTGCTGTGCATCATCTGCTGCTTGCGGCGGTGAACAACCCGTTCTTGAGTTTGCCGGAGAGCTTTGTGGCCAAGCACGCTGCGCCAGAGCCGCGAGGGACGGGCGAGGAGGGAGGGGAGGCGAAGGGAGAGGGAGAGGAGGCGACCCGTGGGGAGACGGGGGATAGGGAGCTGGTGGAGAAGACGGCTGGGTTGAGGGTGCGCAACGAGCCGGTGCTCCAGGAAGAGATGTTCGCCGCGGGCCCGGAGGACATCAAGCCCGAGTGGTTGAGCGGGAGTAGGCGGTTCACTGCTGGTATCGACAGGCTGGGCCAGCTGTTGAGTCCGTCGTCGGGGGCGGGGAGGACGGGCGCACCCATGCGTGCATAGAGTATAGGTGAGTTGCTTGTGGTGCGAGGCTGACAGCAGATTGACATGTAACTTTGTATACTACGCGAGATGGCGACTGACCTCTGGAGACGGATCGGTCATCGCACGCGCCCGGCTCTCATCGCCGCGGCGCACGCGCGCAGCCCTTGCAGGTTGCGGACGACCTAGATACACTACTGCCCTATATTGACACTGCGCGCCAGAGGTTCGTGGTCGTGGTGACAGATACGGGGCGGACAGGAGTCCGGATCCCAGTATGTGCTCGTATGCGAGCTTGATGTATGTTGTTCAATGCATGCGGCTATGCTGCGTGTGTTGATGGTAAAGAGTGGTCTAGACTACATGGCCGAGCGGAGCCAAAGTAATGTCTCCCAGGCAAGGTCTGGCGGCACCGAGTCGCCGAGGATGTTCTCTGCGCCCTCGAGGGACTCGTATCTGCACCCCCGGAGGGCGAGACTCATCTTCTCGAACGTGTCCTGCGCGGCGTCGTCCTCCGGTGTCATGAGGCTGTCGAGTTCAATCGTGATCTCCGTGATGACGGCGTGGCGCGCCGCGATGTGGGCAGTCTGGCGTGAGCCTTGATGACATATAGATACTCACCACTGGGCCGACCGACAGCTTGCCAGAGACGATGTTGGTGAACTCTGGCGTTTGGCCGTACTGCCACTCCCAGGACTGGGATCAGCTTTCTTCACGATTACCACGCACTTTGAGCTCCTTGGCGCCGTTCAGGATCTCGGGTACGGAGACGTCGCGCTCGCGCACTGTAGTCTCCGTCATCGGCCCCGGGTATGCTGCCGCGAACTCGTCCCTCACGGCCGCGACGAACGCCTCATGCGAAATTTCCTCTGCACCGGCGCGATGTGCGTTGATCGTGCTCACCGGCGCGCGGTGTGATGCGATGCCCTTCGTCTCGAGATACGGCGTGTCTGAGCGCAAAGCCTTGCCGAGGGTGGAGATGTCGGACGAGATGAGCATCGTGCCGTGGTGGTATGCGCGTTGTGAGATGATCTTGTACGCAGAGCCGGACACCTGGTGTCAGTCATAGCTGACGCAATGCCCACCTTGAGCTCGCTCTCGACCGTCCCATCGGGGCGGACGACCACATCGTTCCTATCGTTGACAGTACATGGCGGCACACCGAGGCGATCGCGAACAGCCCGAGCGACGAGCTGCGCGCCGCCGGAGCGCGTGAACAGCGTGCGCGGGAGGATGACGGAGAAGTTTGTATTCCCCATGTCCTGCTGTCAGCGATGCAACAGCCCAGCTCACATGGTACACCGTCCCGCCGCCTGATCTCCTCCGTACGAGCGGCAGGTCGATCTCCCGCAGGTACCTCGGGGTCGTCTCCTTCCATGGGTTCTGGTTGCGCCCGATGACGACGCACGGTGAGTTGCGGTAGACGAAGAGTATCGGCTGCTCGACAGGTGTACGGCGCAGTAGCCAGTCCTCGTAGGAGAGGTTGAACCACGGGTCGGTCGACTCGGAGACGTAGCACGCCGGCTGGGGTTAGATCTGCTCGCAGGCGTGGACGCACCGGGCCGAGCTGGACTTGCTGCTCTGCGCTCCGCAGCGGCGCGGAGACGGACAGCGCCCTGCGCCCGAGAGGGAGGCGTGCAATCTGTGCACACGAGCGGGGCAGCAGCATCGAGCAGTGAACGAGACAACAACAGAGATGGAGCAGCCGAGCTCGACTGACTTTTGAGCCGAGCCGTGCGGGGCCGCTTGCCACCGTCCAAGTCCCGCTTTTCGCTGGGCCGAGCTCCGAGCGGGCCATCTACCGTGTAAATCACGCGTCCATCTCGCTTCAAGCTGCGCAGAGCATCTGCATGTCGCTCTGACAGCGTGTCCGCCCGTTTCCCGCTTGTACATATGCATGGTTGTCGCCGAGATGCAGAATAGAGGTAACTCCGTGGCCCCCACCTCCGGGCGGGATCAAAATGTCCCATTGCATCGCACTCGCCACCGAACGCGTCGAATGGCTTGCGGTTGTTTTGACGCGTCCGACCGAACGTAACATCAACAACAGACAGCTCCGACGTCAGACAGCCAGCATGAACCGCCGCGGCCACCTGTCGCACAAGGTCCCGAATGTGAAGCTGCGTCCGGCGCCACGGAGGAGTGCAAGGCGAGCAATCTCACCGCCGAGTGCGCTCGACGACGAGATTCTGCACAATGCGTGGCGGGATGCCGAGGAGTCGAACGGTGGGTGGAGGGTGTGAGAAGCTGGGCTGATGGCAGACGCGGGGCCGTCGGGGATGAACGACAAGCCGTGGCGCGGGATCGTGGTGACCTTCACTGGTGTGGAGGACAAGGCGTCGCTTGCTCGGCTGGTGCTCGAGCTTGGGGGGCTGGTGGAGTCGGCGCTCACTGTGGAGGTGACTCATGTGGTTGCGCAGGGGTATGGGTCTGCCAAGTATCTTGTGAGCAGAGGCGTGGCGGACTATCTGACAGCAGTATGCGATTGAGAACAGGATACCGGTGCTCGCGCCGTCATGGATACACGACGCACATAGCAGATGGATCAAGGGAGACGAGCTTGACGTGCCGGCGGTGAGTGGGAGGTGACAAGCGCACGCTGACAGCCAGAGCATCGAGCTGCACAAGTTACAACCCTTTGTTGGGCTCAAGATCTCCGTTACTGGTATCGACAATATCGAGCACCGCAAGAAGGTTGTCAAGTACATCAACGGCAACGGCGGGGTGTATAGCAAGGACCTGGATCGCAGCTGTACACATCTCATCTCGGCATTCTCCACCACCGAGTCGCAGTCCAAGAAGAGCGAGAAGATCAAGTGGGCGCTGAAGGAGCTTGGGGACCGCGAGGCAGGCCGCCGGCGAGGGAGGAAATACGACGACGAGGACATCCGCATCGTCTACGAGGCATGGCTGTGGGACTGCATCGCATACGGAGGGAGGTGGACGGAGGACGCGTATGACGCACGGAAACCGAGAAACAAGGCGCTCGTCACAGCCGAGGAGGTCATGAACGGCACCGCGTTGCAGGCTCTGGCGCCAAAAGCTGCGCCTCAACAGCAGGAGGAGGAGGACGAGCCAGTCGTCGTGCGAAAACGAAAGCGGGATGGGATGGACTCACTCGTCGGCGAGCTGTTGTCGACTGCAAAGCCGCCAGAGGATGCGGGTAACGAGGCGGACGTGTCAGGCGAGGAGGATGCGAAGCGGGATCAGCAAGAGGAGGCTCCCGAGGAGCTCCCGCGGAGACCGGGGGCGTTTGACCGCAAACCGTCGTTACTCCACGCATCGAGGTCGACGGCCTTCTCGGCGGCGGACAGCAGCTCAGCCCGTCTGGCTCCCAACACGGAGATGTACGGGCCCAATGCTGAGCAGCCCCTTCTTCCTCCGGGTCCCAGTATCCAATTCTTCTCTGGCCTGCGATTCAGCCACGCCATCGCTGAGGGTTACCAGGGGCTGGAGAACGCGCTGGTGCAGTACGGCGGCGAGGTCGTGTCCGAGGAGGAACGCCTGGCCGGCGCTGATGTGGACTATGTGATCATCCGGCTGTAAGTGTATACATCTGGCTGAGCTAACGCCAGGGCAAGCCGGACACGACCCGAAATGTCGGAAGAGGAGGTCGACGTCAAGCTGGTGACCGAGTGCTGGGTCGAGAGCTGCTGCTTCCAAAGAACGCTGCTGTCGCCAGATGCGAATCTCGTCTTCCGGCCACTGCGCGTGCCAATGCCATTGACGTTCATCGACCCGGTGCTGGTGCACATCTCTGGCTTCCCGACGGAAGTGACGGTGTACCTGAGGAGGCTGCTGAAGACGCTAGGTGAGTGACTGTACACTGGCTGCGCTGACATGCAGGAGCGGCGCTGTCGGAGAAGATGAACCGGAATACAACTCATCTCGTCTGCGCGGCACCAGAGGGGCTCAAATACAAGAAGGCCAAGGAGTGGGGTCTGATCGTTGTCAAGGACTCGTGGTTGTGGACGATGGCGCGGACCGGGCGTGTGGAGCGCGAGGCAGACCACGCCCATGTCGAGGGTGACAATGTCGCCGATGGGCAGGAGGCAGCCGACGGCGTACGCACTGCTTCGACTGTGACTACCAATCTATCGACCACTTCTGAAATAGGCGCGAGCATGGTCGGCTCCACCTCACTGCCGCCCTCTCGGATGCTAAAGCTCACACCGACGCACGTCGACGCCGGCGACCCGCGCGACGAGACGCCCCTCACGCCGTCCAAGCCTGAAACGCAGCGACTTCTGAACCGCGCAACTGCGAGCCCAGGGCGCGCGGCATCCGTCCCCTCCAGGTCGGAGCGGGGCACCCCGGAGGGCGGCAAACGCGACAAGAACGACCTGAAGCCTGCGGCGACGATGCCAGCCGGAGGGGGGCAGAACGACATGACTGCGGCGCTCCGGCGTCTAGCCGAGCGCGACGCGGGGGCACCGCAGCGGTCGAAGCTGGTATGTGCTGACGCTGACGACGACTGATTGATTCCCGGAATAGAATGGATCGCTGACGGCAGACCCGGCGCGCGCGCCCGTCGCGTCCAAAGATGGATAGCGGTACACCGTCCATGCTCTCGCCGAGCACTACTACCTCGCCGGTGCAGCCGGAACCCCCTGCTGCTGCTGCTGCTGCGGCTGCGTTTCCGGTGGAGGACGAGTCTATGCGCGTGACGTACGCGGACCCCGTGAGCGAGAAGGAGCGCAAGCGGCTGCTGGATGCTGTTATGCGCGGGGGGACGAGTCCAGCTAAGCGGGCGCGCGCGTGAGGCTATGGTAGTCATACAGGCATGCAATCGTGCAGTCACGCGGTGGCGCCATGCCTGGCGTACATGCAGTGGGTTGTGGGACGTATGTGGCTGCGAGAGAGGCGGACGCGACGAGGTGGCGTCTTGGTGCATTCGAGGCGTGCTCGTTGCGTGCATGCCATGTAGCGCAGGTCAGAGGATGTATTGCGTGTATTGCGTGCGCCATGCCAGCCAATGCAATGAATGCTTGCGCCGAGTATCGAGCAATCGCGAGATACGCGGTGGATGAGGAATGGAGGCCTCATGGAAGCAGGCACAGCGCACCCTGAAGCCTGGCTGATAGGCATGGCCGTCCGGCATGCTGCATGCTGGGCAGCGTTTTATCTCGGTCGACAGTAGTCCCGTGGGAGAGATTCGCCAAGCGCAAGCGTGAGCGTAAGCGGGCGGAGGCGTGAGCCAGGCCAGACGAAACGGACCTGTACGATGTCTTTTTGCGGTATGTCATGCGAGGTGGTGTGAGCTGGGCTGTGCTGCGGGACGCCTCGGAGTCACAATGGGGGCCAGTAACGTAATACCAGCGAGGCGTCGGCCCGTCCTGCCTGTCATGTAGGCAACCTTGACACGCACGGCAAAGCAGCTGGGTTGGGTTATTCACGACGTCCGCTCTGCCCTGGGTGATGGGTTTGGATTTGGATTTGGATTTGGATTGGGATTGGGACCTGCTGAGAGAGGACTTTGCGATGCGGATCGAGGATCGGGTCCTGTCATGGTCTGTTGGAGGCCTTGGAGGAGACACGTGCATATCTCGTCGAGCTCGCGAGCTTGTGGTCACCCGGGACCACTTGTTATCTAGGGTCCTTGCAGGTGGCATGGTGGCCAGGTCAGCGGCCAGATCAGAGACAGCTAATGGCTCGAGCGAGACACGGCTCAGAGACGAGACAAGAGATCGATCTTCTTGCGTTAGCTGAATAGGAAAGAGTACACCGGCGGCCGCCGTGGTGCCCAGTTGACACGGACTAGCTGCTGTCAGAGACCAAGACCGGTGAATTGGTGAGTATCCCGGCTGCTCGATGCCAGAGGTGCCAGAGTCCAATCGACAAAGTGGCATCGCTTGAGACAGACACCACCACTCGCGGCACCACCACTACCACCACCACCACCAACCGTCTGGGTCGCTCGCTGACTCGCGGCTCGCTCGATGGGTCATCGGCACGCGTCGTGGAATAATTCCCACGCCGCCCTGGCGCATGCATTTCAGCAACCTTCAGGGGAACGAGTTGGCGAGTAGTCGGCGAGTCGGTCGGTCGGTCGGTTCCTCGCTGCTACTGCTGCGAGCATATCGGGCCGTTCGCTATGCATGCACGCGCTGAGGAATATCGATGACGGTGTTACTCGCGAGAGGAAAAGAAAAAGGCGGAGCAAGTAGGGAAGCCGGCCGGGTCGCGGGGCAACGGGTCGCACCTTGCGCCGTTACGTGTGCGGGGGCGTGTCAGTGGAGAAGGGGCCCGGCCGGGCGAGAGAGACAAGAGAACACAACAGAGAGGCGTCACAGTGTGCACAGTAGGACCAGGTCATAGAGACAAGAAATGCAAAGAGCAAGAAGAAGAGAAGTGGAAAACACGGCATGTCATCGCCGTGTGGAGGAAGGAAGGAAGGTGTCATGACACGGGGAAGGTACGCGGCACGTTGAAAAATAGGACCTTGCTTCCTTGCGTTCGTTCCCATCAGCCTTCCTTCGAGCAAACTTGGTCTTCTCTTTCGCACATTCTCTCATCTTCTCTTCATCACTCACTCTCTCACTCCCGTCGCGAGCAAAACAGCTGCCCAGCCCATCACTACCACTCCTCGCCGTAAGTACCAGTTGCCACCGCTATCAAGCCCGGCGTCGAGTCCGTGCCTGTCGCTCCCTGTCTGTCCACGCTTTTTCCTTTTGCTCCTATAATCTCCGTTATCAAAGCGCGTCGAGAGGAGAGGAGAGAAAAAAGGGCGGTTGTTCTCGTCTCGTCTCGTCTCGCTCTGATGCACGGCGGTGTCGCCGCCGCTGTTCCGATCACAGTCGCCACCTCGGCAGGAGCATGGGACATCCGCAGGCGAATCCGCCGTGCTATGGGAAAAAGTCTCTCTCAGCCAGCGCGGCGGGCTGACGTGCGTGGGAGAAAAAAGCTGCTGCCATTGAACGGGGCGTGCTTACCCCGCGCGCCCAGGGAAGAGAGAGGGAGAGCCTGGAAGATGGACGCCTGCCTGATACCACGTCACTCGGTCAGTGGCGCCCTGTCGCCGCCGCATCATCATATTCGTGTCTGTTGTCGAGCGCTTTCGACACGGCGATCTCTGGATGGACGGGCGCCTGTATCGTCGGTAAATGACGCTGCGGCTCTGCAATCTGTGTGCGGGCGTCCCAGATCGTATCCCACGCTTCCACCGCGGCGATGCTGTTAAAACAATCCCAGAGATCCGGTCTACCATCCACTCTTATTCCTTAGAACTCTTGCTCACCTCCCAGCCCTCTACCAACACCAGATAGATAAGCAAAATGGCCTCCGCAGCCCCCGAGCAGAACAACGCCAACGGCGCCTCGACTCCTGGTACGTCTCTACTACTTTTGCCCCTCCAACTGCTAACCCCCAGAGTTCAAGATCGTCGAGCGCATCAACAGCGTCCCCGTCGTCCACGACTCGCTCGCCTACGCCGACTCGCTCATCAACTCGACCCAGCTCACCGCCCGCCTCTACCAGACCGCGCTCGGCATCGCCTCGCGCGCCTACGAGACCGCCACCCCCGTCCTCGCCCGCGCCAAGCCCCTCCTCGAGTCGGCTGACGGCGTCGCCGTCGCCACCTTTGACCGCGCCGAGGCTGCCTTCCCCTACGCCTTCAAGACCCCCACCGACGAGCTCGTCGGCGTCAAGCAGGCCAAGGCCTTCACCAACGACAAGGTCGTGCCCTTCATCCAGCCCGTGATCCAGGAGGTGCTCAACAAGACTGCCGCCATCAACTCGGAGCTCGGTGCGCTCCAGGTCCGCGCCGCCGAGGCGATCCACAAGTCGCAGGAGGGCGCCCAGGACCTCCTCTCGCAGCTGCGCACCCTCGCCGACCAGGGCAAGGACATCCCCCAGCAGCTCATCGAGGGCCTCGGCAAGGTCACCCAGGACGTCAAGGGCATTGTGCTCGCCAAGGAGGGCTCCGTGCAGGAGAAGTCGCACAAGCTCGCGTCGTACGTCACCGAGCAGGTCAAGCCCATTGTCGACGAGATCTACCGCCACGTCCTTGGCGCCAAGAAGGCGACCGTCGAGGGCGCCGAGGCCGTCAAGGAGCAGGCACAGGCCAAGGCCGCCGAGGTGCAGACCAAGGCGAACGACGCCGCCGCTGCGCCTTCCAACTAAGGCGTTGAATGTTTAGATTGACCCATTTGTTCCGTTTGTGTTTTCCAGAATTCAACCCATTACCCATTATAGAGACCCCCTCCCCCCCCGAGATGTGTTATAGATCTGCCACGAGTTCGTTATCCCCAGGCGCCTGGAGCCTATCTTTCTGTACCCTTCATGAAGAGACGTACGTCTGATGCTCTGCGATGACCAGTACTTAGAGGCCATTCAGTACTCTTGGCCTCGGTTCGCGACGTGCCCCATCGATGCCCCAGTGCGGCATGGCCACATCCCTGCAATTGACGTTGTCCAACTCGGCGATACTCACGACACCTCGCTCTCACCAGCCGAAACCCTGCAACTAGCGCGGCGACAGCACATCTGCAGGGTCGCTTAAGCATATCCTCCTCTAGTGGCGCGGTCGTCGTCGCCGCGACCATGGCCAGCTGAGCCTGGGGCACAAGTCCTCTGCTACATCCGCCATCAGCATTCCGCACTCCAAAAGCCACGTCTCGTTCGTTCCCTACCACGGCGTGGTCCGCGCGGAGGCTGGGTGCATCTCGCGCTCCCGGCGTCGGATTGTCGTATATCCCATCCATTCCACTGCATCGCAAATCGGAGCGACGTTGCTGGCTGGCTATCGGACTAGCTGGACGGGCGAACGGACGGGCGAGCGGGGCGGGCGGGATGAGTCGGCAACTTACTGGCTGGGATTTGGCTCGGAACCTTCGGCCCGGCGTGCGGGGGGTTTGAGGACTATGCTTGCCCGACTGGCAAGTCACGATGTTGGTTTTGCACAATCACAGTGGTCTCGCTCAGGTCGTGAGGCTGTTCGTTAGCTGGCTGAGATGAGTGCGAGATTGTTTTCAGGATTATCGTTTGCGCCAGCGGTGCGGAGGCTACGACCGCTGCGAAGGGGGTTGGCTACGCGGGTTCCGACGACATCGTCGGGGGCGGGGGCGGCGTATCGCTTGGCGTTGGCGGGGGCGGCGGTGCTAGCTGTGCCGGTGAGTAGGGCTGGGGCAGAGTGTAGGCGGTGTTGGGAGTGAGTTCTGTAGCTGACCACAGGCGTACATCTACCTCACAGCTAGTGAGGTACATGCCGACGCTGCGCTATCCTCCTCGCCCACCTCGCGGACTGTTCGCGTGTCGGACCTCCTCGCGCGCCGGGAGGGGTCCGAGGTGTGGGTTGTAATCGATGGCACTGTGTACGAGTGAGCTCAGGTAGTGGTCTCGCTCGCTGACCGCAGCATGACAAAGTTTATGGACGACCACCCGGGCGGGCGGGACATCATCGAGAACAACCGCTCCCGCGACGTGACGCGCCTCTTCGCCCCGCGACACCCGAAGGACCAGCTCCAGCCCGGCAACCTGCCCGACGAGGTGCGCACCATCGGCATCCTCGACCCGGGGGCGGACGAGTCCGAGCTCGCTGAGATTGCGCTCCAGATCTCGCAGGAGCAGCTGGACGAGGAGGACCGGGTCAGGAGCGAGAGGGAGAAGATGGAGGAGCGGGGGCTGGGCGCGGTCGTCAACATGAAGGACTTTGAGCGGTTTGCTGAGCCGATGCTCTCGCGCATTGCTTGGGCGTACTATGCCTCTGCGGGCGACGACGAGATCAGTAAGCAGAAAGGAGAGGGCATGGCTGACGGCAGCGAAGAACGCAAATGGCACGGCGTATCAGAAGGTGCTGTTCCGCCCGCGGGTGCTGCGTAAAGTCGGGGACGCGGACGCGTCGACCACGCTCATGGGGTGTCCCTCCTCGCTGCCGATATACATCGCCCCCGCGGCTATGGCCAAGCTCGGACACCCGGACGGCGAGGTCAACCTCACCCGCGGTGCTGGGTCCACCGGCATCATCCAGGGAATCTCGTCTAACGCCTCGTGCAGCATGGACGAGATGATTGCCGAGCGGTTGCCCGGCCAGCCGCTGTTCTACCAGCTGTATGTGAACCGCGATAGGACGAAGGCGGCCGAACTGGTGCGCAAGATCGACGACAACAAGTTTGACGCCATCATGCTCACTGCGGACGCGCCGGTCGGCGGGAAGAGGGAGAGGGATATCCGCCTGAAGGGGGAGTTTGAGGGCCCCGCTGGGGGGGTGAGTGAAAAGTCGTCGGCGACGCAGGGCGTGTCGCAGGCTATGTTTGCGGGTGTGGACCCGGATCTGAGCTGGGACGATATCAAGTGGCTCAAGGGGGAGACGAAGATTCCCATTCTGGTCAAGGGGGTCCAGAGCGTCGAGGACGCGCTGTTGGCGTACGAGCTGGGGTGTGATGGTATTGTCATCTCGAACCACGGCGGACGGCAGCTCGACACGACGCGGCCGAGTCTCGACGTCCTCCTCGAGATTAGGAGGCATGCGCCGCATCTCCTCAGGCCGGAGTATCGCGCGCCGACGGGGCCTACGCCGGATTCACTGGCCGACCCGGCAAGGCTCACGCCGCCAGACCGCGCCGACGGGGCGGGGAACACGCGCAAGTTTGAGATTCTGATCGATGGGGGAGTAACCCGCGGCACCGAGGTCGTCAAGGCGTTGTGCCTCGGCGCGAATGGGGTGGGCATAGGCCGTGGCTTCCTGTACGCGCAGAGCGTAGGCGGCGAGGAGGGCGTCGAGCACGCTGTAGGCAGTGGGTACGAGCAAAAGCACAGCTGATATCAGTTTTCAAGGGCGAGATCGAGCTCGCGCTGCGGCTTCTGGGCGCGAACAAGGTCAGCGAGCTGCGGCCGTCCATGGTCGAAGTGGTGGAGCAGCCGCCCCGCGCGGCATAGCGCGTAGCGCGTGGCGTCCAGTTGATGGGTTGAGCTAGGTTGTAGTCGTTATGGCATACATGTGGACTACTACTCCTACTGCAGGGACAGATTTGTCTCGACGCCGCCAGCGGCGCTGCGGCGGAGGGAGCGGGCGTCGCCTGCGCCAGCTACGCGGTCGGCGTGCTTGTGGCCCGAGTCGAAGACGTTGGAGCGCCATGCGGCGGTGAGCCCGCCCCAGGATATGGAGAGGAGGCCCCAGAATGCGCCTTGGAGGAAAGGGGAGAGGATCTGGGGTCAGCGCGCGCGAGCGAGCGCAGCGAGCGGCGCGTGGGAGACAGAGAGGGTGGAGCGTCAGCCGACCAGCAGTTCGCGGGACGCTCGAGCTCCCGCGATGTGCGCTTCGCCGTGCCTCCGGAAGCTTGACCATTGTCACAGTGTCGCTACCGTTCGGTCCGCCCCCATCGACATGACTCCCAGCACTCCCTTCCCTCGAGCCCGCCCCGGTCAGCTCAACCCACCTGATCCCGAACCGTGATCCACGTCGCCTGCCCCCAGTCGAGCACCACCGGCCTCCCCATGGCAATAGCCACCCGCTTGTCCTCCTTCTCCGCCGAGATCGCGGGCATCACACTCCGCAGATACGCCTGCTCGAACCGCATCTCCGGGATCGGGGGCATACTGGCGCGCACGCGCGCCCTCGCCTCGTGCCGCTTCTTCTCATGGTGGTAGGTGTGTGCGTCGGTCACCAGCTCCCCGAGCGACGGGAATGGCCCGTGCTCGGCCGCTGCGGCTGCTATTGAGTCCATCGGAGTGGTTTGGCCAGTCGAAGCCTGAGGTTAGGTCGGGTCGGTGGACGTGATGTGGTCGAGTGGTGGGTGGATACGGCAAGTAGTGGAGATCGACCGGTGGATCGGTGTCGGCCGAATTGATCCCGTCCACGAGCGGGGATGACGATACATGATCGACGACTCGCCACCTAGGTGTGATTGATCGGTACAACATCGCCAGACATGTCCTTCAACGACCTCGAGCGCGGGCAGGGCACGCGCGGGCTGCCGGGTGGTGGGTGGGGAGTGCTGGGTGATGGCTGATAGGACAGACGACCCAGAGTTCACGGGGCTCAAGGACTCGGTGTCGATTCAGATCTTCAAGATCCAGAGCAATGTGCAGGGGATCCAGAGGCTTATTGACAAGCTGGGGACTGGGGCGGATGGGCAGAACCTGAGGAATTCGCTGTGAGTGGGACGAGCACTGCACGAGCGCGAGCGCTAGCGAGGGCGATTGCATGTGCGAATGCGGCTACCGGGCGATCGCTAGTGGAGCCATGGTCGTGACGGGGGCGATGCAGCATCTGTGGCTACGCCTGCTCTGCTGACCTCAGTCACAACCTTACGGACAGCACCCGCGAGATGGTGAAGAAGAGCACCGATGACGTGAAGAAGCTCGCGAGCCTGCCGACAGGCGGCGCCGGACAAGTAAGTCGCACGACCACGCCCCTACTGACCGCAGGCGCACCGCAAGCCCGTCCAAGCCAAGCTCTCGCGCGAGTTCACATCCGCCCTGCAAGGCTTTCAGCGCGTACAGAGGCTCAGCGCCGAGCGGCAGCGCAGCACCGTCGAGGTGCAGAAGCGTGCCGTAGAGCTGGCGGAGGAGGCAGGCGCCGACGAGCGCGACCGCGACTCGGTGGAGCTCGAGCGTGTGCAGCTGCAGACGCAGGCTACGGCTCCTCAGATCTCACAGCACGAGCTCGAGTTCCAGGAGCAGCTCATCGCCGAGCGGGAAGGGGAGATCCGCGACATCGAGAGTGGTATCCACGAGCTGAATGACATTTTCCGTGATCTGGGGGCTATCATCCAGGACCAGGGGGGGTTGATCGGTTAGTCTGACGCAGAGTATGGCTAACCGCAGACAATATCGAGAACAATATTGTCACTGTTGCGGGACATACGCAGTCGGCGGCGGAGGAGCTGACTACCGCGCACGCGTACCAGCGCAAGGCGGGGCGGCGGATGGCGTGTCTGCTGATTATCCTGGTGATCGTGGTGATGGTTATTCTGCTGGCGGTGAGTGGGGAGTTGGGACAGGGCACGGTCGGGGCTGACGGCAGATCCTGGCATAGGCGCGTTGTACTTTAGATGCAGGTTATTGTTAGAAGCAGAGCATGGGGTTGGCATTGATGGGTGTTTACGGCTTTGGCTCAGCATGAACTCCTACCAGCTGTATCAGCTGATGTCGGCAATGTCAATAGGTCGTCAACAGCTCCCAGAAGATCATAGCACGAGCCAAGCATGGCCTGCTGCATGCTGTAGCACAGTCGCACGCGACATGACAACCTGGCCAGACTCCCAAAGGCCATATTGCTATGCCATCCATGACCACCATGACGTGCCAAGCCTCCGTCCGCCCGCCCGCCACCCAGGCACGCTCCCGCCCATCGCAGCATGAATGAGAAATCTTTACAATCGACCTGGGCAGCTTTCGAGAGTCTCGTCGAGCATGCATCGAGCTCGATGTTGGACGCAGAATAATGGCCAAAGTACATGCATGCTAGTGCTAGTGCTAGTGATAGTTCAACAGACAGTGTGGTAGAGAGTGTACAGTCCTGTCCGTGGCGGACGGTTCGTGAGTCGGGTCGGGTCGTGGCGTGAGAGGCAGAGTGGGGGTGGCGACGCGCGCGTCTTTGAGAAGTGTGTGGGAGCGACCAAGACGAGGTCTGGAGCACGCTCGACTACGGCAGGCCGTGCAGTTTCGGCTCGCGGCAGGGGTCGAAGTGCCGCAGCTCGCGCGGCCTGAGTAGCGACAGCAGTGGCTGTCTTGCCTGCTGCGGTTGTTGCGGTTGCTGGGGCTGGGCGGTTTGTTTTTCTGTCGTCAGCGGTGGTCACGATGTGGGCGAGACTAGACTCACGCTCTGGGCCGCGCCAGAAGGCGTGGGTGCCGGCCTCGAACATGCCCAGGAAGGCGCTGAGCCTGTCGCTGGTAGTGGAGTCGACGGGAGAGGCGGACGGTGTGCTGCTCGTGCTGCTAGCGGACATCGAGCGCGCGGGTATGGGTTGTGATTGTGACATTGTCAACGAAGTGGTGGTGGTGGGTTGATGGGATGATGAGAAGAGACAAGGTCCAACGGCGAGAGAGATATTAGATAGCAGTCAGTGTCAATTGATGAGAGATCAGGTCAGATTCTTGTGTCGGTCTGTCTCGTGTCATCTATCTTCTACTCGCGTCGTGGTGTTGATGATCATCCGCCGTCGCAGCACTCCGCATGGCCTGGCCCCGATAACAAAGCCCTGTCTGCGCTCTCCCGCGCCCGTCGCTGCCCTGTATCCTCAACACGTTGCTGCCCATGCATGCTCTGCAGCTCTGCTCTGCTCTGCTCTGCTATGCATCAGCTTTCTCAGATCTCTCGTCCGGCGGCGTCGGACATGAGAAACGTGGATAAGTCGAATACCAAACGAGTTGTCGCGCCGCCGGGTGTCCGTCTGCGGGGTGGAGGGCGGTTTACCCGCCGATATCTCCGACTCTGACTGACTGGAACACATCCGATCTCCGTCCAGCGATAACGGCGCAGGAGATAGTCACCACGGCGAAACTGCACTGATAACAGCAAGAGTGACGTCGGCGAGGCGGAGGGCGACAGCCCATGCGTACTCATTGCCAGACAGCCGCTTGCCATTACCAGCAACGAGCTCGAGCTCACTCGCTGTCGCGAGTGAACTCTTCCGCTCGAAAATCTACGACTGCCGACGGCATCCGCCGACCCCACACTTCCCCGCAAACATCTCGCGGCATCGAGTGGTCAGCTGACCACCATGGGAGCCGCGGTGGTCTCAGCGCCGAGCCACCGATTGTTCATCGAGTGTGGGGCTGATGTGGTACATTTCGACTTGCTCCACATGCCGCGAGTGCGCGAATGGGATGGGAAGCATGACGAGCGCTACGCGCGACGAGTGACAATAATAGCAGGAGGAGCGGGGCCCTCGCTGCCGCGTATGTTCATCCAAGCGACATGCCATGGACGCGGGGGTCAGTCGAGCCCGCGGAGACGAGTTGTTCCAGGCGGCCGTGAGGGCTCCGAATACCCAGTGCCACAATGTAGACGCCTCGTCTGAACTGGATGGACATCTGCAGCTACCCCACACACACTCTCAACGGCGGCTGCCGCTGCCCTGTTCACATGTTCGCTGCCGCGTACCTATGCATTTGCTCGAGAGAGACTATTTTTTTTCTGTTTCACACTATGGGGATCACCGAAATGGAGTGGTTGAATGATGAGGCGCGTGCGCGATGATGATGGGATGGAATGGGATGGGATGGGATGGGATGGAAATGGAGATGAGTATGCACAGTATGCTGATGAGAATGAGAGGATGGGGGGAGGTGAGGTGAGGGTATATATGTGTGGGGAAACGCGACTCGTCGACTCGACCGGTATCTGTCTTCTTCAGCGCCGCCTGCGCTCTTGTTCGAGCAGTCGCCTGCCCGTTGCTCAGGGGACTACACGTTACGCTCGAGCGGCTCTGCGAGCCAACTCTCGCTCTCGCGTGTACGCGCTAGTTGCCCAGCGCCTTGGCCCACCACTGCGACTCCTGGCCCTGCAGTTGGATCCCCTGCGCAAGCGCACCGTAACCCCTCGCCTGGGCCTGCTGCGAGCGCTGGAGCGCCTGCTGCTGCTGCTGGGCGAGTGCCAATGCCGCCGGGTGCGGGTACGGCCCGGGGCGGGAGTACTGCGTGCCAGCGGCGAGCGGGCTGGTGTGGTATGGACGAGCAGCGCTACCGTCGCTACGCTGTCCGCCGTGGTGCAGGTCGTGACCGCCGCCGTGCTTGGCCACATGCTGAGCATATGCCAAGGGGTACGCCGAAGCCGCAATGGACATGGCAGCCGCTGCGCTGCCTGGGTGACCTTGACCCAGCCCGCCCATGCCTGGAACAGACACGCGGCGGTTACGCGAGGCGGCGTCGACGACCGCAGCGGCAGTGGCACGCCTGGTGCGAGTACGGTTCATCTCCACGCGCGGGAGGAGCATCGGGTGCTGCTGCTCGACGTGCTTGACCATCTTGTTCTGCTGCCCGTATGCCTTGCCGCAGTTTTGCGCGGGGCACGCGTACGGCCGCTCGCCCTTGTGCGAGCGCAGGTGGCGCTGCAGGTCGGCATTGGAGCGGAAGGTGCGCGTGCTCCGCTCGCAGTCGGCGTACGTGCACAGGTGCGGGCGCTTGGGCGTAAACGTGCCGTTGGCGACGGCGCTGTTCTTCCGGCCGTGGTGGCCGCCGATGACCTTGCGGATCGACCCGGGCGTCGACGCGGGCGTGCACGTACCCGATGTGCGGCCGGAATGCGTGCCGTCCATCTCGGGGTACGAGAACGATGAGCGCGACGAGCAGCGCGAGTTGCTGCGTGGGCCCGGGGTGCTGTCCGCCGTCGTCGGGCACATGGTGAGCCCCGGCGTCGGCGAGAGCTGGAAGGCAGGGGAGGCGTATCCGCTGTGGGTGCCGGTGGTGGCACCCCCAGTCCCTGCACCGTGTCCTGCAGGGCCATCGTACTCGGAGGGCGACGTCGTCGTAATGCTCGGCGACAAAGAGTGGTTGGTCGTCGACTCGACGTGGTCGAGCTGCAATGCGTTGTCGGCGTCGGTCTGCTGGTGTTGCTGCTGATGTTGCTGCGTGTGGGACTGGTGCTGGTTCTGGTGCTGGTGCTGGTGACCGCCCTTGCCCTGCTGGCATTGTCCTGCTGCAGTCCCGGCACCGGTGCCAGTTGCATAGCTGCCATTGTTGCCGTTGCTAGCCCCATCAGGTGGGGACAGGAAAGTGGGCTGCGCAAAGCCGCCGCCAAGCATGGACACAAAGTCGAGGTTGCTACCTGCGGTAGAGCCCTGTTGCTGGGGCTGCATGAACGAGTATAGATCGTCACCGTTGGTGCCGCTGCTGCTGGCTTTTGCTGCGCCGCCGGGGCCACCCGACGAGGCAGCAGCCATGGCAGAGTTGACCCACGAGGCAGTCAGCAGCGTCGTGTCGAACAAGGGCGGTGAGCCGAGGGACATTGGATGTGGCAGAGGGGGGGTTGGGTTGGAGGTGGTCGATTCAAGTTGAGCGAATTGTGTGAGGGGACGAGACGAGGTGAAGAGCTGTTGAGGCTACTTCTTGAAGCTACTGGGGCAAAGAGAATGCGCACACAGCAGACGATAGGAAAACTTGGGAAGAAGCGACTCGGAAGCACACGAACAAGCACACTCTTGAGGAGGACGAGGGGGCCAGTTGGGTCGATGTCCAGTGTCGGTGTCGGCGGGCCCAAATTTTGGTTCGTGGGTGGTGGACAGGACGAGAGAGGCAAGAGGTGAACGAGAGGGGAACAGACGGGTGCGTGTGTGTGTGTGTGCGCCGAGGCTGCGGGTGTCCTTGCGCGCGCTCTCTGGCAGACACGGCGTGGTTGATGGCCGGGGACCTCGAGGACGCGCTGAAGGCAGAGTGAGCGACGGAGACGGAGAGCACAAGGACAAGGTCGTGGTCGGCGGCAGAGATTTTGAGATTTGGCCTCGAAACTTCATGGGGGGCTCCGCGTGTGCCTGGCCTCGGCGTCATCATTTTCCGCTATTTTAACGGATTATCAGTGCATTGTGGTCGGGAGGGGTGGTATGCATGCAGGTTGTGGTGGGGACGGGAGTGGGAAACGTAGCGTATGCATGTCCAAGACGCAGAACAGCTGTAACGTCGTTATCGCCGTCCGAAGAACCCCTGCTGCTCACTGACCTCCAGACCACCCCTGCCACTACCCCTTGCCATCACCACCGGACCCATCGGGCAAACCACACCCACCCCCTTCCCAACAATAACCAGCACACGTCCCCGCAGCTTTGCCTCGAGGCAAACTCGGCTCCTGATTGCGTTCTTTTCCACACCCTGGTCCGAACTCCCCCAGCGCGGCCTGCCCACTACTCGTTCCTGTGCCGCTGCCACACACACATCTTGGCATCCGTCTTCTGTCGTCTGTCTCCCAGCGAGCGGGCAGCGAGTGTATACATGTCATGCGGGCAGTTAGCATCCCGGCCAGCTTGACCCGACGTCAACAGAGCGTGCAGCGGCGGCGCCTGGTAAACTGCCAGTCTCGGCAGGTCCGTGCCCGTCGAGCCCATCACAATCGGCTGAATTGACCCCATGTCACTTTGTGCAAGCGGGCAATCGGCCGTGCTTCTCGAACCCTCGACGCAAACGTACGACCGTAGACGGCCTCCACTTGTACCCATACACTCTGCGCACACGGATACACCGCCTCCCAGCTCCCAGCTGCCATACATGGACGCATACAACAGTCACTCACCTGGCTCGGCGTATGTGGGAGAAGTGCCACCGATTGCCGCCACGGAGGCATGCAGAGTGTGCGCCCAGCCGTCCGTGCAGCCGATGCTTTTGTCCCCTTTCTTCTCTGTATGCATGTTACTCCGTTCCGTGTCTTCGGATGCCGTGTCGGTTATTCCCACTGTGTACGGTCCTTTGGCAGTCACTCCTCCGCCACGTATGCTTAGTTGGATGGGATCGGTGTGCCACTGTGTGGCAGCGTATCTTCGGGTCCGCGCGCTAGATCCGCCACAATTCAGCCTGTGTGTGAGTTACACCGACCGATAGTGCCACTCACCTACCTTGCCATTTGGCCAACTCGCAGACAGCAGTGCCATCCACACGCATGATAGCCCGCACACACCCTACGGCAATTGTGAGGTGTTTACTGTCAACACTCGTGGCATCGCCGGCCACCGCGGGCCAGTAGTAACGATGGCTGAAGTTGAATTGCGCCAGCCGGCGTACCCTGCGCCATCGCGACGCCGACACCGTTTCGGCTCACCGGTTTACGATCGATCGCGATTCAGTCTCGACTCTTAGTGATGCGACGAAGATGCAATGCGGGGTGCTCGCACTATCATACTCATGGGCATTCAATGGCTTACGTTTCGCAACGCTTTGGCGTCGATCAGTAGCCATGGCTGATCAGCGATGTCCTTTATCGCGCAACGTCGTGCAAGCATGCAGTCATGTCCGAAGGGCACGGCCAATGGCGCACAGTCGAACGGAGGGGGCGTAGTCGATGGCTGAAGTTGCCCAGCACGCCGAGCAAACAGCCTCAGGTGGCCGATGGCACATGATGTTCACCGCCTCGACGTTAAACAAACAAGCAGGCAAGGTCAGTAGCTGTGCGAAGGCGGTGCCGTTGCTGCCATTGAGCGACTATCATGTGAGCAGCTACAATCGCTGTCTCCCACCACCCGATGTGTTCAAACAAACAAGCAGAGGTCGCATCGGTGGGGCGCAGCAGTGGCAGTGGCAGTGGCGCGTGAGCGATCGACGCTGAACTGCCACATCGGTAATCACTCTCTCCTTCTACGAATACTGGAGCCAAGCATCCATGCCAGCAACAAGCAATGGCGTGCTAAACCCAATGCATAAGATACCGAAGAGCTGCCCCGCACTCGGTGATCAGATAGTCCAGCGTCTATTCGGAGCCCTTTTGTCATCGCCCCGCGTGCTCACATCTGGAGCTCCTGCTGACGTCCACAGAGGCCCGAGACGACTCCACGCTCAATGCCAGTGCAGCTCGGCCTGCGATCCAATGGCAGTGCGATACTCACATGTGCACGCCCGTTGCCGCTCCTCCGCATCTCCAAGCCACGCAAGTCAAAAGGCCGTCAGCCACGCCCGGTGCGACGAGACCGTCAGATGCGAGCTCCGCCTTCCGCCACGCTGATCATCAGTCGACCCCCCGCACTCTCACCCCTCCTTTGCCTCGTTGCTATCGCTCGCCTCTCCAGACCCCGATAAACCCCAGACATCGCCTATCCAGCCAGCTACCCCGCGTGTCCTCCCCACTCATAACCCGCACGAGATACATGTCTAGCTCTACAGCAGTCCCTTGAACCGCTCAATGCCGAGACGGATCGCCTCGATCTCCGACTCGAGCTTGTCGAGCTTCTCCGCGTTCTGCGCACGCACGTCCTCGCGCACCGTGGTCTCGTAGTTGGCCTGCTTTGTGACCTTGACGATCTTCTCACGGCCCGACTCGGCGAGCGCCTGCTTCTTCTCCAGCTTGGAGATCTCAGCCCCGGCATCGACCTTGCCCTGCACAGGGATATGGATGTTGACGTGGGCGTTGACAGTCTCGGTGCCGCATCCGTTCGGGACCTCGGAGTCCTCCGAGATGAAGAGCGCCTGGCCGGCACCCTTGGTCAGCGCGACGATGATGGCCGCCTGCGACTCGAGCATGGCGCGCTGCTCCGGCTTCTTGGCCTGCACGATGACGGTGATCTTGTCCTCGAGCGTCTTGCCGTTCGTGGGCAGGTTGTACAGACCCGACACGGATCGCGCAGAGCGGATCGCGTCGTTGACGAGGTCAAAGTCGGCCTCGGCCTCGGGGAAGTTGAAGTCGGCAGACTCCTCGGGGAACGCGGCGAGCATGATCGACGGCGTGTCGTCCCCGGCACGCCTGGGGAGACGCTGCCACAGGTCCTCGGTGACGTACGGCATGAAGGGGTGGAAGAGCCTCAGGCCGCCGTCGAGGGCGGTATAGAGGGTGTTCTGGGCCGAGACCTTCTCCGGCGAGTCGGTGTTGGCCTCGAACAACGGCTTGGTGGCCTCGATGAAGATGTCACAGAAGTCGTTGAGGAAGAAGCGGTACGCAGCAGACGAGGCGTCGGAGAAGTCGCGGTTCTCGAGCGCGCGGTTGACGTTGGCAGCGGCCAGGTTCAAACGGTGCAGGAGCCACTTCTCGGCGATGCTCTCCTCGCCTGTGGGCTTGGACGAGTCGCGCGGCGTAAAGGTGCTCTTGAGACGCTTGCCCTCGAGGTCGACAAGGTCCAGGCGGAAAAGGGCAAACTTGGTGGCGTTCCACAGCTTGTTGCAGAACTTGCGGTAGCCCTCGACACGGGAGATCTCGAGGTTGATGTCACGGCCACCCGAGGTGAGGTTGCAGAGGGTGAAGCGCAGGGCGTCAGTACCACACTGTGGGATACCCTTGGGGAAGAGCTTCTTCTGTCCGTCCTCGGCCTTCTTGATCTCACGCTCGGGCAAGTTGCCGGTGCGGAGGTCGTTGTGGAGCTTGGTGAGAGTCTGGCCAGTGATGACGTCGAGAGGGTCGATAACGTTACCAGTCGACTTGGACATCTTGCGTCCCCAGGCGTCACGGACCATGGGGTGGCAGTACACCTCCTTGAAGGGCATCTTGCCTGTGAGCTGGTTGCCGAAGAAGGCCATGCGTGCGACCCAGAAGAACAGAATGTCCCAGCCGGTTTCGAGGATCGAGTTGGGGTAGAAGTTCTCGAGGTCGGGGGTCTTCTGTGGCCAGCCCATAGTGGAGAATGGCCAGAGAGCGGACGAGAACCAAGTGTCAAGAACGTCGTCGTCCTGGGCAAGGGTGAACTTGCGGCCGTTTGCGCGCTTGTCGGCCTCGACCTTGGCCTCCTCCGCGGAACGGGCGACAATCCAGTTCTTCGCCTCGGCGTGGTCGGCCGCCTCGCCCTCGTACTGCATAAGGTACGCAGGGCAGCGGTGGCCCCACCAAAGCTGACGCGAGATACACCAGTCCTGCATGTTCTCCATCCAGCGAGTCCAGTCCTTGGCAATCGACGCGGGCTTGATGACAAGCTCGCCAGCCTCCGTGCGCTGGAGAACCTCCTCGGCCATGGGCTTGCAGCTGACCCACCACTGGGGCTTCATGATCGACTCGACAACATCGCCTGACCTGGAGCAGATGGGGATCTGCATCGCGTTGTCGGCCTGGCCAACGTACAGGCCCTTCTCCTTGAGGGCCTCAACGACAGCGTTCCTGACGTGGAAACGCTTCATGCCAGCAAAGGGAGCGGCGTTCTCGTTGTAGGTTCCGTCGTCGTTCATGAGGCTGATGAACTCGAGCTTGTTGCGCTGGGCACACTCAAAGTCATTGGCGTCATGGGCGGGGGTGATCTTCACGGCACCGGTACCAAACGCCATGTCGACGGTGATGCCGTCGGTGACGATGGGAATGCGGCGGCCGTTGAACGGGTGGATGACGAACTTGCCGTGGAGGTGCTTGTAGCGCTCGTCGTCGGGGTGGACGGCAACAGCGGTATCACCAAGCATGGTCTCGGGACGGGTGGTAGCAACGACAATGAACTCGTCAGAGCCCTCGATAGGGTACTTGAACGAGGTGATGACACCAAATTCGAACTTCTCCTTAATGTCGTAGCCCTTGACGTTCATGAGCGTGCGGCCAGTGAGCTCCTTGGAGTCAACCTCGAGGTTGGACAGCGAGGTGTTGAGGTAGCAGCACCAGTTGACAAGACGGTTGGCACGGTAGATGAGACCCTTCTCGTGGAGAGTGCAGAAGGCCTCCTTGACGGCCTCGCTGAGGGTGTCGTTCATGGTGAACGCAACGCGGTCCCACGCGAACGAGCCACCAAGGCGGCGCATCTGGTTGGTGATGTTGGCCTGGTACTGGTCCTTCCACTCCCACACCTTCTCGAGGAACTTCTCGCGGCCGTAGTAGTGTCTTGTGTGGCCCTCGGTCTTGACGAGACGGGCCTCGACGACGGCCTGGGTAGCGATACCGGCGTGGTCGTAGCCGGGGACAAAGACAGTGGTGTAGCCCTGCATGCGCTTCCAGCGGATGAGCGCGTCCTGGATCGAGATGGTGAGAGCGTGGCCAATGTGCAGGTTGCCGGTGACGTTGGGAGGGGGGAAGGCCATCGAGAACGTGCCCTTGTCGAGCGGCGTGCCGTCGGCCTTGTAGCGAGGCTGGAAGAAGCCCTCCTTGGCCCACCAGTCGTAGTGCGCGGCCTCGACCTTGGTGGGGTCGTAGCCTCCAGACGGGAGGTCTCCAGAGACGTCTACCGGCATTAGCAACAGTCTGGCGTTAGATCGCGGACTCACCCTTCTTCTCGCCAGCGGGCGTGGTGTTGACCCACTCCTCGACGGGCTGCTCGACCTTCTGCACCTTCTCCTTCTTCTCCTTCTTGGGAGCTGCGGGGGTGACAGCAGCAGTCGCCTGCTTGGCGGCCTGCTTAGCCAGCTTCTCAAGACGCTTTGCCTCCTTCTTGGCTGCCTCGTTAGCCACTGACCAACTATACAGCTAGCATGACTCACCAGCGCTCTTGGAGTTCGGGTCCGGGGCGGGCGAGCCGGTGCCCGAGCCACCGGCAGCCGGGGCAGGCGCAGCAGCGGGCGGCGCCGCCTCAGCAGGGGTAGAGGTAGCCTCCTGGGCAGACATGGGAGACGAGTAGTGGAATGCGCGGGAGGGCGACAGTGGCAAATGTAACGCGGGTGTTGTGACGGGTCGCAGGAGGTGGACCAAGGTCGATGAGCTAGAGCTCGTGGGGTAGCTGTGGGCGAGCTGTTTTCGGGTGGCGAGAGCGCAGCGACGTAGCATGCACCGCTTTCGTAGTCGTGCTGGGGGCTCTAGTGGCCGTGGAGATGAGTTAAGGTGCGAGTGTGCTGCTGCTCTCGGATGACTCGAAAAGGTCGTCCGCGGACGACAAAGTCAGAACAATCGACCGGCCGTTATCAGTCGCGATCGCGGAAATGACGTGTCGGAGGTCGCCGTCGTCGAGACGCGCCGGGCGTTGTAGTGACGTTGCCGCGCACGCACTGACCAGCACGCACAGCACAACTTTCCATCGCGGCGCGACTCGTTCTTGACCTTCCGACTCGGCGCGACCGCGGGACACTGGCGAGAATGATCTCGGTGAGTGGCTATGGTGGGAGCGCGAGCTTACCTCCAGGCATTCTTCATCTTCAACCAGAAGGGCGAGGTGAGTAGCTACCAGCGCCGGCAGGCGTGTGACCTTACTAATTCCAGGTCCTCATCTCGAGGTTGTTCAGAGCAGATCTGAAGTGCGTTGAGCCAGGAGATATTGGATGACTGCTGACCTCTAGACGCTCCATAGCGGACGTCTTCCGTATCCAGGTCATCTCCAACCCCGATGTCCGGTCACCGATCATCACCCTCGGCTCGACATCGTTCTTCCATGTCCGTGTGAACAACGTCTTCGTCGTCGCAGTGACAAAGTGAGTAGCTTCTCTGGTGCTTTCTGACGCCAGATGCAACGCGTCGGCCGCACTGGTCTTCGAGTTCCTCTACCGCTTCATCACGATCTGCCGCAGCTACTTCAGCAAGCTGGACGAGGAGAGCGTCAAGAGCAACTTTATCCTCATCTACGAACTCCTCGACGAGATCGTTGACTTTGGCTTCCCCCAGAACTCGGAGATCGACACCCTCAAGATGTACATCACGACCGAGGGCATCAAGTCCGAGCAGGCCGTAAGGGAGGACTCGTCCAAGATCACGATCCAGGCGACCGGCGCGACGTCCTGGCGCCGCGCAGACGTCAAGTACCGCAAGAACGAGGCGTTCGTGGATGTCATCGAGACGGTCAACATGCTCATGAGCAAGGAGGGTGAGTCTAGAATTGCGGACGTGCGCTGACTTGGCAGGGGCGGTGCTCCGCGCAGATGTGGACGGCCAGATTCTGATGCGCGCATACCTGAGCGGCATGCCCGAGTGCAAGTTTGGACTGAACGACAAGCTTGTGCTGGACAAGCGGGGTGACGCGCAGACGACCAAGCTGGACAATGCTGTCGAGCTCGACGACTGCCAGTTCCACCAATGCGTGCGGCTGGGCAAGTTTGACTCGGACCGGTCAATCAGCTTCATCCCGCCCGATGGCGAGTTCGAGCTCATGCGATACCGCTCGACCAGCAACATCAACCTTCCATTCCGGCTGCAGACGCACGTCACTGAGCCGTCAAAGTCTCGTGTCGAGTACACCATCCACCTGCGTGCAAGCTTCGACTCCAAGCTCAACGCCAACAACATCGTCGTTAAGATCCCAACACCATTAAATACCACGAAGGCAGAAGCCAAGGTCGGGGTGGGCAAGGCAAAGTATGTGCCTTCGGACAACTATATCATATGGAAGTGAGTGCAGTGGTGGGGCGTAGCTGACGTGCAGGATTCCAAAGCTGCAGGGACAGCAGGAGTGCACGCTCACTGCCGAGGCCACGCGCGGCACAACCACAACAGGGCAGGCATGGTCACGGCCGCCGATTGAGATCGACTTCTCAGGTGGGCTAGTAGGCGAAGGCGCGACTGACTTATAGTGGTGATGTTTACAGCTTCGGGACTGCTGGTCCGCTACCTGAAGGTGTTCGAGAAGAGTGGCGGTTAGTACTCGCCTCGTGTCACCACTGACCCCAGCCAACTCTGTCAAATGGGTCCGATATCTGACCAAGGCGAACGGATCATACCAGATTCGGGTATGTCCTTTGCTTCTGACTCTGCTGACGCCAGTTCTAAATACCCAGTGTAGAGTAGTAGACTATGTACGACTTCCAGCCCCCGCGAGCGGCTTGTTCACGCATGATATGATTTGGTTGCTACATACATCGGTATATGGTCTCTGCTCATCTTGGCTGATGCGGGAAGCGGATCCGGACCCCTCAGCGATGGGCGCAAGGAGACCCTCCTCCTCGCCCTCCTCACCGCGTGCGCGGCGGCGCGAGCGCTCGAGCTCCCATCCGCGCTTGGAGCGGCGACCGAAGAGCTCGGCCCGGCCCTCGTTGTACTTCATGTACACAAGTGTGCCGACGATGACGTACCAGTACGTGCAGTACGTGCCCACCGTCCACACTGTGCCGATGTTGTTCCAGCCCACAATGCTCTGCAGGACCTGCCAGATGCCGTGGTAGCCCTCGTGCCCCGGTTCGGGGTTGCCCCACATGAACTTCCAAAGATTGCCCGCGACGCGGTACGAGCCCGGCCCGTCGCCCGACTCGGCAGCGGCCGCGCCGACCCCATTGATAAAGTACTGGCGCTCAAGACCATATGCGGAGCGCGAGGCTAGCCCCGAGCCCATCATGAAAAGGATGATGGTCGAGAAGACAGTGAAGTGGTGGAGGGACATGCTCTCGGACCGAGCGAAGAGGAAGTAGGCCATGGCGCCGCCGATGGCGAAGCCGGTGACAGCGCCCAGGAAAATGCCCAGTGGCGAGCCGGTCATGCCGATGCCGCCCAAGAAGACGACGCCCTCAAGGCCCTCGCGCAGGACCGTAACAAAGGGGAGACCGAACAGGATCCAGCCGCGTGCAGCGCGAGCACGCATCTTGCGCCGGCTGCGGCGCTCTCCAGGCTTGTCGTTCACTCCGGCAGCTCCCTCCACTGCGGAGAGGAGCTTCAGCCGCCACTTGATGCGCGCGTGCGGCAGACGAAGGAAGGCGATACCCATGATGAGGATGCTGAGGTCAGTACTGCACGTGTATGTCTGTAGCTTACATGACACTGGCGATGCCGCAAAAGATGCCCTCCCAGAGGTTCTCGGCATCTTGCCACAGGTCGTGGGCGAAGGCATAGAACTGGGTTTTAGCGACGCAGGGAGCGAGTAGGAGGTACGTACGACATAGAGGAAGACGGCTCCAACGGCAGTTGCAGCAGCAAGGCCAAGAAGAGCTCCAGTCCACACCTGCGTCTTGAGGGAGCGGATTGTCGCCGCTCGGTCGAATGGCGTGTGCGCCGTGCGGCTGATGCTAGAATCACCGCCCTCATCGTCGCTGATGTCCGAGTCGTCGAGAGTGCGGGTTGAGATCGTAGGCGACAACAGCTGTGGCGGGATAGCTGGAGGACGGGACGAGCTTAGGGTGCGAGGCCTGTCAAAGGTCGAGTATGCGGACGTACCGCCGCTGCCTCCTCCTCCTCCTCCAGTGGCGGTCGAGGAGCCGGGCTGCGTGAGCAGCTCACTGCGCGAGGTGCTAGCGTTGTGAAGCCCGGAATGCGGATGCTCGGGAATGATCTGGTCAATGAAACCCAAGAGCACAGCAACTGAGGCAGGTCAGCGCAGCACCGGCTGATTGACTCACTGATGATGCCTGCTTCCAGTGTCTCGCGCAGCGCGAAAAATGCCGCGACAGGCTGGGTGTCAGCATTCCGCCCAGCCAGCGCGCGTCACAGTAGAAACCTACCGAGAAGTATGAAGTCGCAGACATGGTGAGTGACTATGCAGAGTCGAGGAGGTCGAGTTCCCCAAGAGAGCAGTAGGAGATGAAGTAGTACGGTCGATCTCGAAGCAGAGCTAGCCGACGAACGCCGGAGCCTGTGCGGCGAACTGATCGGCAACGACTCGGCACCACGAGGGTTGCGGACACCTGCAGACACCCAAAAAAAACGCGAGCTCTCCGAGGGTAGCGAGCGTTGTGCGACTGCCAAGAACTGAGGCGAGGACGATGGCGGACGTGGGCAGCAGTCGGCGCGCGTTGTTCGAGCTGCTCGAACTGCTCATCGGGCCCGATAAAATGGCGCTCTCCGGGCCAGGAGATTCTCCACGGATCTGGGTTTCCCACGGTGGTGCTTCGGGCAGATTATGTAACTGCCCCGCGTCGATCACGTGACTCCCCTGCTACTCTCCCACGGATGCTTTCCGCTGAATGAAACGCCTTCCCCCTGCAGCTCCGCCCTTTCCTCCAGGCACTGTGCCTGAGCATTGTGTGTATGTACGCCTGGGCTGGCCGATCGCGTGGCTGACAGCGCGCCGCGCCGGGGGAAGGAAGGAAGGCGAGGAAGGCGAGGAAGGTGCGGAAGGTAAGGTTAAGGTGGAGGAAGGCGGGGAAGGGATGGCGAGCAGCAAGCGGGGAAGGCGGAGGGAAGCATCACGATAACGAGCATTGTTCAACTTGGCCTACTACTCGCTACTCGCTACTCGCTACTCGGCAGCGCGCACTCGGTCCTCCACGTGCGAAGATATCAAAGACTTCGGAGTCGTAGATCGCTGCGACTGCTGATGATCATCTATCGTCGCTGACAGCTGGAATCAACGCTACGCACCAGCTGGGACGAACGGCTAGGCGCGTTCTCTTCGACGGGAACTTTTGTCATACAGCATCGACAACGAGCTCAGTATTCTCAGTCGTAAGGCAAGGAGCGAGTCTTCACACGTTGTTGACAACGGACAGAATTAGCGTTGGCTGGCGGACGCAGAGACCAAACCAAGACGACCGATCGCTGTTGCTAGGCGGCTTCCTTCTTTCGTATCTCGCTTGCTAAAGCAACCATGTCGCAGACAGGCGGCGTACTCCCAACGCACTCGCCATCTGGCAGTCCTATCAACGAGAAGCCCTCTCCGATCCAGACGTTGTACGCTTCGTCGAAGAGGAGTCGCTCGCCTTCCCGAGATGGCAAGGTGAGTCGTCCTGCAGTGACTGCGGAATGCAAACAATCCATGAACGGCTCTGACGTCCAGGCATTATCAGGCAGGGGGAGCGACCTCGACACGCGCTCGACGAAGCCGCGAGTGGGGGCAGCAGTGATCAGTACGTGGGTGGCATGGTCGCGGTCAGCTCGACTCGCCCTGCCTTCCTCGCATTCCTTGCTGACAATATTCAGTCCCTATTTGGATCACGCTGTCGTCCGCCGTCATCATCTACAACAGTGCGTTCGGCGGGGAGTACTATCGAACACGAGACTGACCTTCCAGAGTTCCTGTATGACAATCTCAACTTCCCATATGTGAGTTGGCCGCAACATGGAAGATGAAGGAGCTAACATTCCCAGCCTATCTTCATGTGCGTTGCGCAACTCGTATGCTCAGGCAGCCAAACTAACCTGCAGCACATCTTTCCACTTGGGGGGAGCTGTGAGCATCTGCCATGGCTGAGCTGACAGTACAGGCTCTGGGAACACGGATCCTGCGCCTCACCACGAACCTCATGGACGGACTGGATGCGGTGGAGATGACAGTGGGCCTTGAGGATGAGCTCACGCTGACCGGCAGAGAGAGGTCTATTTCAAGCGCATCATTCCGATCGCAATCTTGTTCTCCGGGTCACTGATCCTCAGCAACTCAGCCTACCTCACGTGGGGATCTCTTGCTGACTATTGGCTGACAGTCCAGACTAAGCGTCGCCTTCATCCAGATGCTGAAGGCGTTCACGCCCGTGTCTATCGTCCTCATCTCTGCCATCTTCCGGATCCAGTCGCTTAACAAAAAGCTGTTCGCGATTGTCATCGTGCGTACTCGAGGTGGATGTCGACTGACCCCAGCTCATCTCCACAGGCTGTGCACTCGGTATGCCACCCAACCTACTCAGCTAACCACCAGCCGCATACGGCGAGATAGACTTCAACATGTTCGGCTTCCTCTGCCAGTCCAGCGCGGTCATCGTGAGTGCCAGCATATCCGCGCTAACCTCAGTTCGAGTCCTCGTGCGTCAACTCTCAACTCTCACCGAGCTAACCCCAGCCGCCTCGTCATGATCCAAGTCCTCCTCCAAGGACTGAAGGTACGCACGCACCCCCCACCGCCTCGCTAACAACAGATGGACCCCCTAGTCTCGCTGCACTACTACGCCCCAGTCTGTTCACTCATCAACGCCTGCTTCCTCCCCTTCACAGAGGGCCTCGCTCCCTTCCGCGAGATGGCGCGCATCGGTCCGCTCATCATGCTCTCCAACGCTGGCGTCGCGTTCGGCCTCAACGTCGCCGCCGTGTTCCTCATCAGCGCGGCAGGTGGACTGGCGCTCACCCTAGCGGGCGTGTTTAAGGATATTCTCCTTATCACTGCCAGTGTCATCTTCTTCAGGAGCCCGATCACGCCGGTCCAAATATTTGGTACGTCGGGGCCATGGATCCAGCTGATGGAAGGGTACTCGCTCGCATTGACGGGGTTGTTCGTGTACAAGAATGCTGCGAACAAGAAATAGATGTCTCTCGGATCCTACATAGAATGTGTGCATGTCCGCTGAGAGCTTGTTTGCCATATATATCTGGGTCGTTGCGTACTTCGGGCATCGTCGGGGAAGAGTCATGCTGATCCACTGTGGCACGGACGGCAGCATCGATGCTTTCTTGCTCTCGCATTCTCGCCTCATCGATGAGACCTGCACCATGAGTCTACAATACTACATCGACAACCGAAAGGCGTAACGAGATGGGCTACCCGAAGTCATCGACTTCAAAACATGAGAAAATCATTTGAAAATGCAACAAGTGGCCAGTACGGGAGGGCGGATGTCAATGAAGCTCCTACCTGTCTAGCATGATGCATATCTCGTACAGACCATGAACCCTAACCCAGATATCCGGTGCCGTTCGCGATGTTGCGTGCGGCTTCTATCAGTCGTACGGAGTGTAAAATATCATATAATACTATCGACTAAAGACCACGTTAATAAGGCGAAAAATCTCGGCTGCGAGAGGTATGAGAGACCAAGCCCAGCGTCAATACGGCGGACTCGCAAGCACACGGACACCACCCTAGCTGTGCCCTACACTCCTCCTTGATACCACAAACCTCAGTAAGACTACCACAACATCTGCAAGGATTTCCAACGGCTACAGCACCAAAGAAGCTGACACCGACAAAAGAGACGCCACACTCGCGCCAACACACCTCGCCCCACCCTCCTTTCGCCCACTCTCTCACGACAACAACCGACATGCATTGACAACCTCACCTTCTACAACAGTATCACCCTACTCCCTTCGCTCGTCCCCGTCCCCGTCCCCACCCATCCCAGCAACAGCCTCAGCCCTCCTGCGGCGGAACAGCTCCGCCTCCGAAACAGAGTTGACTGACTGGGGAACAAACCCAGCCGCCGCGAGGGCCGGCGAAGCAGCCCGTGCAGCAGTAGCGACCGCAGCCTTGACGAGCGGGTTGTGCGACGGCTTGGGCGCGTGCGTGGGCGTAGGCGCGTGAGTGGTAGACGCAGACGTGCGCCGGACGGGGCCGGACCCGCCCGAGCCGTACAGCGACGTTGAGGGGGTCTTTGACGTCGTGGCCCGCGGTGCGGCGGGACGCGAGAAGAGGCCGAACGTGGCGGTCCCCTTTGGCTGGTATGGCACGGAGGGGAGGGAGATGGGCTGGTCGGGGGGTGTTTCGAGCGTCTCCCCAGAGGAGCCGGAGAGGTCCTCGTCGAAGCGGGGGGCCGAGTTGTTCCGCGGGATGGAGGGGCGGCGGCCGAATGGCGTGGGGCGCAGCGAGGGCGGGGGGGTGCGTTTCTTCGTTTTCGGGGTGAAGGTGACGATTGAGTCGCCGTCGTCGTCTGTGTCCCCGCCGAAACCGCCGCCGAGGTCCGCGTCGCCGAGGGGCTTGCGCGACGGATTGAGGGTGTACTCTCGGGCTGGCTTGACGTGCCGCGACTTGACTGGCGAGGCGAGCACGACCTCGGGCGAGAGCGGGGGCTCGGCGAGCACGGCGGCGCGGGTGGCTGCCACCTCGTCGGGGCCGAGCTCGGCCTGCCGCTTGGCCTCGAAGGTTTCGTCGATCCAGTCCGCCATCTCCACCAGCACAGAGTGGACTTCCTTCATCAGGGCTGTCATCTGCATGAAGCCGTGGCCCCAGCCTTCGATGATCCGCATCTGCACCCAGTCCTCCTCGGTCTCGTGGAGGATCTGCTCGGGCGGCTGCTCGTTGACCTTGGCCGGTTCGGTAGGGAGCTCGTTCACGGCCTGCGCCTTGCGCGCGCGCTTGGCCTCGCGCAGCTTTCCGGCCATGACGACGGTGTCGTCGACGAACGGGTCGCGCTCGCCGCAGATGAGGAACACGGGCGGGAACTGGGCGAGCAAGTGCGGCGGCGAGAGTATAGGCGAGATGTAGTAGTCAGATTCGAAATCCGGCACCTGCTGTGGGCCGATGTACAGGATCGCCATGGCGCGCATCTGCGAGTCAGCGGGAGCGAGTAGGGTTGGAGCTCACCATGCTCGGCGTGATTATACGGTCCTGGAAGTAGCCGACGCGGCTAGTCATGGTCAGGCGGGTGCCGATCCTAGTCCTCTTGCGCTTCTCGGCAACCTCGTCGTCGATCCTCTCTGCCTCGTCAATCTTCCCAGGCGAGACGCTCAGAATGCCGTCGTTGAACATCTCGTCCGCGTGCACGCCGGGGGTCTTGACGCGGTCCTGTAGCGACTTGTCGGCATCCCTGCGGTTGTCGTTGGCGCCGCGGAAATAGTCATCGTCCTCGTCGTCATCGGACGTGTCGGAGATGATGTCCTCTGCAGCGGAGGAGTCGCCTGCGTCCTCGCGCGAAGCGAACCAGCCCGACTCGACACGCTTTGGCTTGCGATAGGGCGTGGAAGGGCTCTGCGTTCGGCTCCGAGATTGCGCCTGGGGAGTAGTTGGCGTCATGGTGATACCGAGCTTGTCGACCAAGTTGCCCGCCCAGCTCCTGCGCGCACGCGAGGACGAGCGGCGCGATCTTGGTCGGCTGACGTCGTCAACAACACTGAGCGGCGACTTGTGGCGCATGTGGTCTTTGCCGTGCAGCAGGCCAGGGATATGGACCTCAGACTGTTCGGTTTGGAGCACCTTCAGATTGGTAGGCGACATCCATGAGGTGTAGTTAAAGTCGAGAGCGGGATAGGCGAGAATGATAGCGACAGGACGCTGGATGGGTTTGTGGTGCTCCAGAATGCGGTTCATGATGGTGGTGCAGATGTTGCCTCCGCTGAGGGTCAGCTAAAGTTGCGAGAGATCACGTACGCAGAGTCGCCTGTCAAAATGACGGACAGCTTGCCACTCTTGATACCGAGAACGGCACCATGGGAGTCTGTGATGGTTCGGTAGGCATCGATGCCTTCTTCAATTGCCCACGGGTACGGGTCTGCTATCAGCCCATGCCCTTGCCAGAATCAGACACTCACACTCTGGCGCCTTGCCATAGTCAATGCTGACGATCACTTTGTGCGTCCGCTTCGCCCAGATACGCAGACGCTCCTCGTGGCACTCGGGGCCCATGGAGATAAACCCGCCACCCGGAAAGTCGAGGACCAGCTCGGTCGCCTTTTCGAACTCGGACTCTGGCCCGTCGAAGAACAGCATAGCCTTGACAGGGGGGTTGCTCGCCCGTGATGACGTCTTGGGGCGCGGGATGTAGACGTACTTGACGATCGGGAGGTGCACCCGGAAGTGTCGGCCAAGGAAGCGGAGCTGTGATGTCAGGCTGAGGCGTTGCGGCAGTGCTCACATATGGGTTGTTGGTTTTCTCCCATGTTGTGCGGAGCATCTCGACATTGCACAATGCGCGGTAGCGGCGAAGCTGGTGTCAGTGGAGGTATCCGCGGCCCTGCGACGCACCACTTCGTCGCCCTCGGTGGCAAAGACGAGGTAGTAGATGCTGAAGAAGATGCTGCAGATGTCTTTGGCCCACTGCGGACGGATCGTCATAGCTGACGCGAAGCCTGCGTCGAGGGCAGTGTTGATATACGTTGCGCGATAGTATGATCTAGAGTACTGCAGGTTAGCATGCAGCGTTCTTGAGTAGGAGCCTTCTTGCTCACCATCTTGGCTAATGGCTCTGGTCCTTGTTGTCAGCACTAACCGCGCGATAGCAACTCACCGCCTATACCCATCAGATCGTCGAGATGGCGCAGTGCGTACGCCATGGTCAAGGTGCCAAGAATAAGCTGGTAGGGCGTAAATGACTCTGTGTCGTCAGCATGGCGTCAGTGACAGACAACCCACTGAGGCGCTGGTTCATCCTGGTCATCCACGGCAAGCCCGAACGCTTTGCTACAAGGAACGTCCAGACCTGGCGCCACCACGACCTGTCGCGGTGAGCAACAGACCGCAGGTGCGGGTTGTTCGCAACCCTGCGGCGCCGGAAGCCGGTCCGCATGGCCGAGCCATCTCCCTTGTACAGCCGCCAGACCCAGAAGAGGAGGACGAGGAAAATCTCTGATCGGCGAATGGCCGGCGACGGGCGCCCGAGGATGTGGTCGAGCATGTTGCTGCTGCTGCGCGTGTCTCGTGGCGGGTCGAGTGCGGTACCGGCGACGCTGGCAGAGGCAAGGTGTGGCTTGGCTTGCTATCTGGCTTGGCGAGACCGTTACACGCTGCCGACTGTCGCCCGAGGAGTTTGTCCGCCTAGCTGCACGTCCGGTACGTGTAGCTTGTTGATAGCAGATCGAGCTGGGGTGATGCGTTGCAGTCCTGCTGCTAGTCCGGCTGTGTGATGCACGATTCCAGTCGAAGCAAGGGCAGTGAAGAAGAATAGAGAGATGGAAAAAGATGCGATGAGAGCGACGAGAGAGATGAGAGAAGTCTGAGAGGTGACACAAACGAACAGAGAGACGGTCGTCGATGAGCTCGTTGTCGTCCCGTGACGTACACTTCTCGTCCCATGGGACATTTGCCGGGGGTTTGTAATAGCATTAGTCCTGGGTTGTAATGCACATACTCTGTCGATCCCTAATGCAATCCTAATCGATCCCTATTTCCCCGGTTATCCCCACGCTACAGCCGGGGGTGCGGCGCCACGTTGCTCCTCACCCTTTGCGAGCTTCGCGAATCCATCGTCATGTTCAGTTCCGGGGGCCAGAAATCTCATCTCCCTCGCATCCAATCCACCGTTCGTCCATCGCCCGCCCTTTGTGTTCGCCATGGCATACGACGAGCAGCATAAGAAGAAGCACGGTCACAAGCACGACGCGCCGCGTGAGGTCGCCGTTGCCGTCGTCTTCTGCCCGGAGACACACCGCGTTCTGATGGTCACCAGCCGCAAGCACCAGGGCTTGTGGATCTGTATGCCATAATTGTCATCTCGCGCTGTACTGACGCGTCCTCCTGCTGTGCACCTGATCTCTGCACTTCATCTCCACTATCCTCGGTAGTCCCCAAAGGCGGCGTGGAGAAGAAGGAGACGTCAGGCCAGGCTGCGGCGCGCGAGGCGCACGAAGAGGGTGCGCAGTGGTCGTAAATTGAGGCTGATGAGTAGCGGGCATCCCGGCTCCAAACAAGCTCCCGCAGACAGCTATCTCGCCGCAGCTGCTACAACTCGACATTCCCACGAAGCCGAAGCACAAAGATGTAGCGGCTATCTGGCACGTACACGGCGTCAGCCTCAAGTCGGAGGACGACCTGTTGTCGGACTGGTTAGTGCTGCTCGCTTGTGCGGCCGCTGATAACAGGGACGAGGTGGACGAGCGCAAGCGCGCATGGCATACCGTCCACGAGGCGCGCAGTCTGCTGAGGCAATGGGGAGGCCACGGCAGTGCTGAGGGGCTTGCCGACGACGGCGAAGCGAGCTTCCTGCGTGGCGGACGCGGCAAGAAGGCCATCAAGGGCGAGGCGATGGAGCTCGCGCTGAATGCATTCACCGAGCACTACGGGTGGGACAAGGCGTAGCGACCTCTTTAGTATGAGCCTGCCTGCCTGCACAGGGCGTAGACACCACACTAGATGCAATTAGATCACGATATGGCCCGATCTGTCTACACGCGATGAGTAGCGCGATGGTGACGAAGTCTCTTTGTGCGCGTAACCGGCCGAAATGACCTCCACATCCTCTTCCCGTCGTACTTTTTGCAGCCTCGCTAGCCCTCGCGAACTCGATGCCGCACTGACATCTACACTGCTGCGATGGCAAGCTCAAGCCCGATAGCGCGGTACGAGCGTCTTGGCGAGGCCGAGAGCGACCAGCACCCGCTGCTTGCTCTAGGTGCGAGTGAAACATCCGCGGGTTGTTCGTCCGCCGAGGTGGCAGAAACGTCTTCCGATGCCGGCGCCGATGTTGAAGTCGACCTCGACAGCGCGGCGAGTAATTGGGCGGTCGCCTGTCTCCTGCTGCAGCATCTGTCAAGGTGCGTGGTGCATTGGCGAAGCTGAGGCTGATGAAAGCACGTTCAACGATGGATTATACAACTTTGCGGCATTTCTTTTCCGTAAGCCAGGCTAATGATCGCCGCCACTCACACCTACCAGTCATCGAGATCTACCGCGACACGCTCGTGCCGGCGTCGATGGTAGGCTTCTGCACGACGGCATGTAGTCTCTTCCTCTCGGGATATGTCGGCGGGCTGGTGGACACCTCCCCGCGCCTCGACTTTGTGCGGCGCTTCATCGCATCCCAGAAGGTGGGTTAAGCCCAGCTGGTGGCTGACCCCAGGTCATGACGGCGAGCAACTATGCTCTCTTCCTCTGTGCGCTGATGATACGGCTTCACTGACAGCAGGCCTCTTTGGCCCCTTGCGGGAGGTAGCACAGCCCGCCTTCCACGGCCAAGCGGAGCCACTGCAGGTCGCCGCGGTCTGGGGTGTCCTCCTCCTCACCGTCATGTGCTCGAGCGGCATCGGCCTCTCCAACACAGGTCTAACAGTCGCAGTAGAGCGCGACTGGTAAGCTGGCACCACCTGCAGCACTGACAACAGGGTGATGACCATCGCAGCAGGCAGCCCAGCCATGCTGACCCGTCTCAACACCCACATGCGCCGCATCGACCTCATGGCGAAGCTCTGCGGGCCCGTACGTCCCTCCCCCCTCAAATCTGACCCCACAGCTCTTCGTCTCTCTCCTCACCGCGACGTGGGGGTACTCCACCGCGACGGCCATCCTCCTCGGCATGACGGTCACCTCGGCTGTCGCCGAGCTCCTCTGGATCCGCGTAGTGTACAGCCGCTTCCCTTCCCTCGCTGTCGCGCCCCACTCCCGCCTCCAGGCCGAAAGCCAGGCCGGCACGCGCAGCCAGTCGTGGTCGGAATGGCTGGCCAGCGAAATGGCCGACTGGGCAGAGTTCGTCCGTCTGCCTATCTTTGGCAGTGAGTTCCCAGCCTCCCCATGCGAGGCCTCCGCTGACAGCAGGCTCCGTCGCCATCGCGTCGATCTACCTCACCACCTTGTCCTACGACGGCACGTTCATTGCGTACGTCAAAGCCGCCAGGGGGTGGGACGACGGCTTCATCGCGCTCATGAGGGTGAGTCTACATAGGACGACGCTGACAGCAGGGCGTGTGCGTCCTCACCGGCCTCCTCGGGACTGCAATCATGCCCGTCCTCGAGCGCCACATCGGTCTCGAACGCGCCGGCGCCTGGTCTATCTGGTTCGAGGCGGCCTGCCTCTTCCCTGCCTTGCTGTCGTTCTTCTACGGAACAGGAGCGTACGGCGAACACGGCCCGCCATGGAACAGTATCCTCCTTTTTGGGGGTATCGCGCTCTCGCGTATCGGCCTGTGGTCGTTCGACCTGTGCCAGCTCAAAGTGCTCCAGCTCGCGCTGGATGACCACCCGCGGCGGAATCGGCTCACAGCCTTACAGATCGCGCTGCAGAATCTCTTCGATTTGGCAAAGTACGTAGTCACGCTGGTCGCCGCGTCGCCGGCACAGTTCAAGTGGACCGCGCTGGTGTCGTATGCGGCTGTTGTAGCCGGCGGGATCGCGTACGCGGCGTACCTCCGCGCCGTGCGAGGTCACCTCGTCCACCTGGAGTGGTTCAGCCGCAAGGCGAGGTAGTTGCTTTTGCAGTTATGCATATATGACGTCTCTATCGACATCTACGTCCAACGCTGTTGGTTTTGATTCTTCTCCCTTGTATTTCGTTTATCTCTGCTTTCGAACTCGGATGGTAGATACAGTTAGATCACTCTTGCTGCTTCTTGAGCGCGCGGATGTGCTCGTTGACGAGCCCGCGCGCCTCGAGGTCAGCGAGGGAGAGGTGCTTCGCGCCGCGGATCGATCCGAGGCAGTTCTGCGATCAGCCCTAGTTCTTGCCAACTACGCCCGTGCTTCTTCATCCACTCCACTCCCACGCCAAGCACCCAACGCCGCCGCCCACTCACCTTCGAACCGCACGAGCAGTCAAAGCCCTGCGCCATGTCCCACTCTGTCGAGGGGTAGAAGAACGTGATGTCGCCGCCCGCCTTGATGCCCGCAGGGCCGGCGAGCACCTCCCACCGCGAGGGCTGGTTGGGGTACACGCACAGCTCGGCCGTCGGTGCGCACGAGTGGTTCACTGATGTCAGCAAGGGAGTCTAGCCCCAGCTGGGGGGCGGCAGTCTGCGACGTCGCAAGCGACAGAAGCTAGAGCAGCTCGAGTACGCACTAAAGAGCAGGTCCGAGTTCAGCTCGAGGTGGTCATGTGGCCCCGCACCAAACTGCACCGACGAGTACGCCTTGACCTCGGCGAGGCTGATGTTGTCGAGGCGCGCAAGCTGCTCTCCCGGTGCAAAGTCCTGCGATCATCAGCCATGCACCGATGCACTCGCCCCCGACCCGCCTCACTCAACTCGGTCTTATCCAGACTGACACCCCACACGGGCACGGCCTACCCCGCCTCCACGCCGTCCACTTTCGTACCTCGTCGGCTAGTACTCACCCTGTCGGCAACCAGCTTGGAAGAGTACGCCTCCTCGCCCGAGCTTGCGCTGCTGAACTCGACATGGAATCCGGCATGGCTGGGGACGTAGCCCTCCCCCGAGAGGGGCTTGGCCCAGGCGGTGGGTGCGGCGGCTGGGAGGAGCTGGTACGTCTTCACGCCGGCGGTGGTGCCGTTGGCGTGTCCGTTAGCGGTGGCAGTTGCAGTGATGGAGACCATGGTGACTACTGGGTGGTGCTAAGCTGTCGAGATGGGTGCAGTGTGTAAACTTCGAAGCGAGGCGAGGCGAGGCAGGAGGGACGAGGCTCAAGCAGGCTACACTGGTTATACCTTCGAGGAGCCGGGTATACATACGCCTGCGGGCGTTGTCGGGGTATAAGAGGGGGATGGGCGATGGCCTATCAAAGAGAGCTATCGATGCCGGGGGGTCGAGATACAGCGTCCGTCTTTGCCTCGCCGGCGGAATGTACGCCAAGCGTCCGCCCTGGGGGAGGGAGTTCGGGGGCTCGCACGGCGGGCGTCTCTGCAGTCTGCAGAGCGGCGCAGTAGGACGGGGTGGTGCTTTTTTCTGTGCCGCTGGAGTGCGTACAGCTACGGGGTATGGGACTACTACAGCTTCCGAAATGCGACCGCGACTGCGACTGCGACTACGACTGCCGGCTGCGTGCAAGTCGATCAGCAAACCACAAGCCGAGCTGCTGCCTCTCCGGCGCGCGGCATGTGCGATGGAGGACGGCGGGCGCCATCACCCACCCCTCACCCGGATCTAATCTAAGCGTAATCGTGCCTTAATGCAGTGGCTGCTCGGTGGCTGTCGGGGGTGTCTGATTCGTCATTGCCTGCGGCTGTGCTAAGAGTGATTTGGGCTGTTGGTCACTGGTCGGTCCGGCCGGCTCTGTGTCGCTGTGTGGGTTGCAGGTTGGTCGTTGATCGACACGAGCTGGAGCGTGTAGACAGCGAGCTTGGCGTGCCAAGATGACCGGTGAAGACGAGCGTGGCGGGTGCAAGCATGTCTAGAAGCAACGGTTCCATCTGCTGGAATCAGAGCCCCACGGAGGCAGGCACCAGCGGCAGATATGATACACGATACATCGCCGGCCAAATGATCTATGATCCGGCCTCCTCGAAAGGACCTCACAGCGGCCACTGCCCGCAGCCCCGCACCACTGGCGTACCCCTACCCCACCAGACCGCCAAAATACGCAGTCACAGCCTTGAGCTTGTCCCCGACCCATTCCTCCTCGACCTCGACCCACTCCCTATCCCTCCCCTCCGCGCCCTCCCCCTCGCCCTCGCCCTTCCCCTCCCCCTCCCCAGCTTCCAACGGGCGCGCGAGCCTCCCCAGCTCCTCGACGTCCATATTCCGCGGGAGAAAGTACGCAATGTTCGGCGTGATCGCCTCGGTGATGCGGAACAGCTCGTCCCCCGGAATCGGCTCGACCGCCTTGAGGGGGTACTTGTCGAATGCGAGGTATTCCGGTCCGCCTGCTGTCAGCGCTCCTCGTACCATAGGCAACCCACCCCACGGGGGCGACAGAAATACTACGTCGATCACTTCCCTCTCCCCTGCGCGGGCTGTATCCCGTGCCCACTCGACATAGTCTGCTAGGACAAACTCGATCCGGTCCGCCACGCCGCTGTGGAGGGCGTTGTGCCGGGCCAGGCGTAATCGGGTTATGTCGTTGTCCATCGCGATCACACGCTCACACGTTCGTGCAAAGGCAATGGCATTTCCGCCGACGCCGCAAAATGCGTCCAGCACCACATCGGAACGACATCGTTCCGCGATATGGCCAGCGATCACGGCGGGGGTGACGCTGTACCACCCCGTCTCGTCCAGCAGCAGCGGCAGGCGCGAGTACGCGGGGAAGAGCGAGTGGCGCTGGTAAAAGTCTGGGGGGTTAGCACCGATCATGAAAGACTGCGTACACTTTTTGAGATGCGGGGGAACGTCCTGGGCTTCAGTGTAGCGCGGGACAAGGCCAGTACAGTCCCATGCGTGGGGGCTGTCTTCTGGCCCTCCGTTGACCTTGGCGACCTTCCGGCACCGGGGCGTGCTGTCCGGCGAGGCGGGGCGCTTGTGCGATACAAGGGCGGATGCAAGACCCGAGCTCGAGGACGGGGTGGAGTCGGCATGTCCTGGCACGGCCTTGGACTCGCTGGTCTCGGCTGGTGGTTCACTTGCGCGCCTCGGTTGTGTCGGGAGGAGGTTCGCCGGCGATGGCTCGTGCTCGTGCTCGTGCTCACGCTCGTTGCCGGAGTCGGGATCGTCCGCCACTGCGGGCTGAGAGCGGAGTACCTCCCTCGTCACCTGGGGGAGGCCCATGAACACCGACAGAGGGCGGGCGCGGCGTGGCATCGTGGTGGTGAGCAGGGAGTCAAGCAGCTGCAACCCGAAATATCTCATAAACAAATGCTGGATACTTGGAGGGCGACCGTGGGAAGATGTTTTGTGTGTAAGTCGTGTGTGTAGGATTCTCCACCTGCCATGTCCAGCGATAGACCGCTCTGATATCACAACATGCAGCATGTACAACGTCGTCTCGCTCTGCCTCCTAGCTATAGCTTGCACTCTACCCCCTCCCACGGTACCGCCGCACCTCAAAGTCGCTGCCACTGACCAACTCCGTGTTGATCTGCTCGTCGGTTGCGTTCTTCTGCTCCTTGACGTCGACCTTCTTGACCGCAGCCGACCGTGGCCCCTTGTTGAGGAAGTTCTTGCTTCTTATCAGCGGACGCTTACCACGTACTAACAATTGCACAATCGCGTCCGGAGCGCCGACTGCTACGCCTTCGACCGACTCGTCGGGGTGGTTGTGGCACCATCCTCTGAGGCCAAGCTTCTGTGCTCTGGGGTTGGGTTAGCAGTGGCGTTCCCGTGGGAAGCGGGCGAGGCAGCTGGTAGCAGGTGTGACAGATGATGACCAGATGGGGACCAGCTGCAGTGGGGCAGCAGCAACCCGATAGCAGACCCGGGCAACCCGACAGTCGCCCGAATCGCGTCCAGTACCCACTCCCGCCGACACCATCCGAAGCCAAGCCGCGGCTCGTGAGAACACGCATCACGCATCACGCTGCCTCGCTCGCACCACACACTCACTCGCGCTGAGTGTAGTACCGGAAGCCCACGCCCTGGCTGTCAGCGGGATACACTACCAAGCAAAGCACCTGCACGACTCCTGTGCTGTCTTGTCAGCTGCTGCATCGCCCGGTCGGCCCACGCTCACACCTTGAACTTGATGAGGTCCATGGTATGCCGAGTGTCCAGTGGGAGGTTCGTGGAGTTGGCGGGCAACTCCGGAAACGGGCCTCAAGTCATCAGCCACGAGCACGGGACGTCACTGCCGCCGGCTGTTGACTGACGCACGGCGCCTAACATAGCTGGCATGCTCCATCCAGTCTCTCACCCTTGCTGACATCAGGCGTGAGGGCCACTCTCGAACGCCTCGTCGCCTCGTTTCGGACGGCAACGGTTCGCATACCATCTCTATTGTTCGACCGCTGTCTCGTACTACGGTCACTGCCTCCCCCCATGATGTTATTGTCCCATGTCATACCCAGCACCGGCCCGTCCCCACTGCCATAGCCTTTGCGGATGTTGCCGCTGTGTCAGTGTTTGCATTCATCTGCTCGCTACCGGCTGAGCGGGCTGCGACATGCGACGTCGTTGTTCTGTTTAGCTGTCCGCGAGCGATGGATGGAAAAAGACACGGGGCGGCGACCGTGCTCTTCTTCTCGCCCTGGGTGGCCATGACCGCGCCCGATAAACCCGCGCAGGCGGGAGTAATATGTACTTTGTAATGCGTATTACGGGTCTCGATCAGATCCCGCTCCCAATCCTAATGCACCCTTACCCAATTCTAATCCCGGCTCGTGGCCAGCCGGAGCAGCAGTCACGGGGATTCCGGGCTCCGGGACAAAGTTCCGACTCGACGGCAAGAGAGAGAGACTCGACTAAGCACCGTCGAGCCCGCCGTCATCATAATCTCCATCTCCGCCGCCGCACGACTCCAACGAGCTTAGCTTCAACTTCAACTTCTGTCAACAACTCTACTTCCCCAACTCTGTGACAAGCAAGCAACAGAATCAAGCCCTCTCTCACACCCCCCTCTTCTCTTCCCCCCGCCATGCCACCCATGCCTAGGCCACGGCTGCTGCCGATACCCTCGCGGCAACCATCCTGCCAGCGCTCGCGCCACTTCTCAGTCCGACTCCTGCCGCCCGCCCCGCCCCCCGACCCCCGTGGTGGACGCAGAGAGCGCAGAGCGAGCACCAGTGCGACGAACACAGACTGGCTCTCATGGCTCAAGAAAGCTGCATCTATTCCTGTACGCCCCGCTGCTGAGGAGCCGCGGCGGGCTCTCATCTTTGCTGGTCTTGTGAGTGACTAGAACAGACGCAGTTTCAGCGTTGCCACTGTACCCCGCTCACACCACAGGGCTCGTACCCGCACACACCTGCATCGCCAACTACCGCCTCGCTCGACGTCTGGGAGCAGGCCTCTGAAGCCCTGCTCAGCCCCGATGCGACGCTGGGCTATTTCCCCGAGGGGATGGAGGAGTTTGCCGGCCTGCTCCAAGGCGGCGGTGGCCACGGCATCCGCGGCTGGCTGCGCGGCTGGGTCGAGGGGAGGTCACTTGTGAGTTCTGGGGTCCGGCGTAGCCCTACTGGGCTTACTCGCCCTGCACAGACAGAGCGTGTACCAGGCTAACACACACCAGGACGAGCTCATGGCCCGTGCAGACGTCACAGCAGCGTTCATCCTCAGCTCATCCATCGCCATCCTCGCCAGCGAGCAGGAGCGAGCAGGCAGCAGCTCGCTCCTGCCCGCGGGGACCCAGTTCCTCGCGGGGCACGGACAAATCGGCACACTGACCGCGCTCGTGGCATCGGGCCGGCTCGACCTCGCTGATGGCGTCCGCCTCGCGCGCATGTATGCCTCGCTGCCGGCCTCGCCCGCCAACGGCCCGCGAAAGCGCTTCCTCACCACAGCCCTCTCGGCACGGCACTACCACTCGCTCTCCTCGCCCTCGATGTACGTCCCGTACGAGGACCCCCTCATGTCCAATGGTCCCGAGGATGAGCCCGAGCGCCGCCGGCGCGCAATGCAGCTCATCCTCGACGAAGTACACTCCATGCAGCACGAGTGGGAGATTGAGGGCCACGGCGACTGGGCCGAGGCGGGCATCATCAACTCGAGCAAGGTGCTCATCGTCACCGGCACGCGCTACGCCGTCGAGCAGCTCATCGACCGTCTCCAGGAGCTGACGATCGCCAACCCCGTCATGGACGTCAACATGCCCTGCCCGTACAACACTAAGCTCATGCTCCACGCGGTCCCCAAGCTCGCCAACATCCTCCAGCGTACCCGCTTCCGCCCATGCACGCCCGACGGCCCCACCATCCTCGACCCGATCACCACCCGCCCCCTCCAGGGCCCGCCTAGCGCTGCCCTCCTCTCCCAGCTCACGCAGCAGCTGCGCTGGCACAAGACCCTCAGCCGCCTGTACAACAACCCCAGCCCGCCCGTCGACCAGTTCCTCACGGTCGGCAAGGGCGCGAAGGGACTCGGCATCATGCTCCGCGGCGAGCTGAAGAAGCGGCCCGAGGGCGCGCCCGAGATCAGCGTGGAGGAGTTTGGCGTCAAAGACGCGATGGTGCACACGAGCGCGCACCATCGGCCCACGCGTCCGGCACGCCCCGCGCGTCTGTCCGCGCTCGCTGCGGGTGTCTGATCGGACACCGTTAGAAGCAAGCACATCGTCGGCGAGAAGAAGTGCAAAAGAAGTCGAGTACCACAGGTGCTCTAAGGAGATATAGTCTAGCAAGCAGCCGCGACTGCGACCAAATCAAAGTAACCAGACTGCAACAACACAACATCCATCCCACTGGGTCAGGCCGATGCCTGCCCTTCACACCATCCATCATCGCCTCACTGCCATCCACATCAAGCAATCCTCAATGTCATCCCACCTTGTTATCTGTCCTATAGCCGCATGCATGTTGTACCATCCGCGTGTCAAGCACGTTCAAGCATGTGTCAATGTTTGGCCGCTCCACCGAGATTCACAGCTAACAACCCGGCAGTCGCACCCCGCACCCCAGCCAAAGCCCAATCATGCATAACCTACAAACGCTCAATAAGCACATTCGCACCCTTCATCCCGGCCTCCCTGATCGCCTCGATGGCATCCGCCTCCCCAAGCACAGCCTTAGCCTCGGCCTCCAGCTCCCCACTCAGCGCCTGCAGCATCTCCACAGCCACAAACGGCGCCGCAGCCGCGACCTTGACGGCATTGCCCTTGCCCCCGGCATCATCCGCGCTAATCGCGCGCCAGAACGCCTGCGCAAACTGGCCGCCGAGCGTCTCGTCCACGACCTCGACGCTCTTGCTCGCCATGCTAAAGTGCCCACCGGTCAGGAGGGTCTTGTATGTCCTGGTGCAGTGCGCCAGCTCGAGGGGGTGGCTCTCGTCCCCGGTCAAGGGGGCGGCCAGGGGCGCGACGAGGGCGTCAATGGCCGCAGTCTTGTCGCCTGAGGTGGAGAGCATGATCTCCTGCACGAGCAGGCCGGCTCCGGGGTCGCGGACGAGTTCGTCCGCCTGCGACGCGACGAGCTCGAGGAGACCCGGGGATGCGGCGGCGAGGAGCTCCTGCCTGCGGGTTGCGGGGTCCTTCTTGCTCGTGCCGAGGGTGCGGGCGCGCTCTGCCGACTCCTTGAGGGAGGTGAGGGTTGAGGGGAGGTAGTGCCTCGATGCGGTCGGCGTGAGGAGGTAGAGGACGGCGCGGCGGCCGTTCTTGTCCTGCGCGAGGGTGGGCGCCAGGGCGATGAGGTCGGCAACGAACGCCTTGCCCATGAGCTTTGTGTCGTCGACGACGTCGAAGGCCGTGAAGAGGACGAGCTGGGCGTCCGCGTCCTTTGCGATTGGCTCGATGTGCTTCCTCAGATGCTGGAGGATGGATTTACGATCCTTGGCCGAGCCGCGGACGAGGAGCTCGCGCACGGCGGCGGACCCGTCCTTGGTGTGCACGATCTCGGGGAGGGACTCGAGCGCGGCAGTGAGGAGCTCGTGCATCTTTGCGTCGGCGGTGGGCGCGTCCGCAAACTGGTAGAGGCAGGTGAGGTACTCGTACACGAGGCGGTGGAAGATGGACTGGGCGAGGGCGGTCTTCTGCGTCGCGTTGAAGACGTCGAGGACCTCCTTCTCCACTCCCTCGAGGACACGGGTGCGACCAGCCTCGGAGGTTGCGGCGAGCGCCTCGGCCAGGCCCTGGGTGTCGGAGCCGTCCTTGCCGCCGTCGAAGATGGCCACCTCGCGGGGGTAGAAGCCGCGCACGAGACCGCGGCGCTCGCGTGCAGACGCGTAGAGGTCGTAAAAGTCGGAGATGGGCTGCACCGCGTGGGCGTGGAAGAGCAGCGAGGAGATGTTCTTCGCAATAACGGGGACGAGCAGCGGCCTAATGCTAGGGCAGTATCGGATGAGCTTGGACATCAGGAACTTGGAGTACTTGGACTCCATCATTGCGCGCCACTCGGGCTCCAGCTCCATCGCGACGCCGGTGCGCTCCTCCTTGCCGCCGTACTTAACAATCTGACATCAGAAGCTGAAGACCAGGTCTCGACTCACAGTCTGCAAGATACGCCCACCCTTGTGGCCGCGCGAGATCTCCAGCACGTGGCCCTTTGTCGACTCCCACAGCTCCTGGACGGCCTTCTTGCGCTCCTCCTTTGGCGTCTCGGACCGACGCGCAATCTCCCACATTGGCAGGAGGGTGTTCGTCAATAGCGCGTGCTGGGGCAACAATGTCGTCCTGTGCGGCTGCGCAGCGTGCAGAGCCGCACGCTCCTCCTTGCTCATCTTGGGGCGCTTCTCCTCTACTCCACCCTCACCTCCCTCTCCACCCTCGACATCTCCCTCGTCCTCGTCGACCGACATCTCATCGTCCCGCTCCTCCTCCTCGCCGCCGCCCTGCGTCACGGGCCGCTTCCTGCGCTGTGCCGGCGCCTCGTCGCGGGCGGGCTTGTCCGCCGCCTTGCCCTTGCCCTTGAAGTCGGGCTTGTTGTCGGACCTGTACTTGTGGTCAAACTTGCCCTTCGGGGCAGGCTTGCCGCCGCCGAAGCTGGGCTTGCCGCCGTAGCTAGGCTTGCCGTTGCCGCCCTTGTTGCCAAACTTGGATGGGCCCGACGCCGGCTTCGACCACTTGGGCTTCGGCCCGGCGTCTCCGTCCGCTGTGCGCTTCGTTCCCCTCTGGTAGGTGGACATGGCGGGGGGAGTTGGGGATGGGTGTTGGTGAGGCTCTCGCTGTTGCTGCTTGCTCTCGCCGATCTGCAGGACTTCGAGAAATCTGAGCGGAGAGCCGTGGGTGTCCGCGGCGGTTTACATCATTACGTGTCATTCTGGAGGTCTTGATCTATCATCAGCCTGATTAGAACACTCTAGCATTTTGTTTTGAACAGCATTAGCAGAGGCTGCTAATCCGGAAGCCTAATCGCTTCCGCTCACCGTTTGCTGTGCTGCTGGCCTATCTGCTTCCGCGGAACACACACAACGTCGTACACACAACAGGCCGCGCGCGCCCGGTGAGAACGGCGGCAACGACGAGACCGCACTAAGCCATCCCATCAGTCCAACCTACTCTGGCTTTCCGTTCGGCCGGTCGCCTTTTTTCCTTCACTTCCTCATCATCACTACTGTCTCTGCTGTCACACTCTCTCTATCGCTTGCTGCAGTCGCCTTCGCCCCCGCCCTCGTTGCCGCGCAGCACCCCGCCATCGCACCAGTCCCCACTCGCGCGCCGTCTGAACCAACTTTGACGGGCCGGTAACCGCCCTCAGCCTGGGGCCAAGCGATGCGCGTATGGTGACCGCGCCGCCGCAATCCCTAGAACTCTCTCTACACCAGCCTCACCTGCCGACCGCCCCAGCCCCCCGACATGCTGCACGCGCACTTTGTCATCTACTACCTTCTTGCACCGCTCTTCCTCTTCTTTGCTGCCGCGGCAGCAGCCGCAGCTGGCCCTCCCCGTCCGTTTGACATTAGCATCCCGAAACGCCCGGCCCAGCAGCCATTGCCTTCATCACCATTCGCGCCCCCGCTTGAGGAGGAGTACGATGTCGACGTGCTGCCATTTGTGCTCGTGTCCACTATCGACGGCGCGCTCCACGCCGTAGACAGAGAGACTGGCGATGTGCGTTGGACACTGCGGGATGGCGTTGAGCCGCTGGTCGGTGGAGGCGTGTACGGCAATCAGAACAATGTAGAGTACATTGTTGAGCCGGGAAGTGGGGGTCTGTTCGTGTTCGAGCACGCTGCAGACGGCACAGAGGGCCCGCCAAAGGTTCGCAAGTTGCCTATGTCGGTGGAGAAGTTGTACGTAGCGGATCCGACCTGGGTTACTGACAGCAGAATCGACTACTCGCCATACACTTTCCCTACTGCGCCAAATCGCATCTTCACGGGCAAGAAGGAGACCTCGCTGCTCACGCTTGACCTCCGCACAGGCAGGCAACTCGACTACTACTGCCCCGATGGTCCGCACGACAGTTTAACCTCGCCTGGGTTCTGTGAGAACGATATTCTCGATGACCTCGAGGGACGGCCGCATCGCGACACTCTGTTCGTCGGCCGCACCGACTATCGTCTTACGATACACTCCCCGCCGACATATACCTCCCCCACGGCGCACGTCTCGTCCGCCAAGACTCGAGGCGTCCAGGAGATCACGTACTCGACATACATGCCTAACAGCTACGACCGCGCCCTTGCCGAGTACTGGGCAACGACTGGCGGACAGAGCTGGGCCGATGAGAAGCGCGTCCGTGTCGAGCTCGGCTTCGAGGGCGACTACATTGGTGTGCAGAAGGACGATGGCCAGCTGTGGCACCAGAAGCTTGGCGCGGTAGGCGTCGCAGTGTATGATGTCGTCCTCCCCCGAGGCGCTCACTCGGCCTACCCCGTCATTTTGCCGCAGCCGCCTGTCGACCTCGCGAGCATCATGATCGCACCGCCAGAGTCGCACCCCTCGCGCTCCCAGTACGACGACCTGCTCAAGAAGGCGCCATCAACATACATCGGAAGCGTCACGCCCTTCTCGGCCGCCCTCGACACGTCCAGCCTGACGCCCAAGCCAATCCTCTTTGCCCAGTCCTCCAAGGCATACCCGCTTGTGTCCTTTGCGCCTCCGCCACGCCCTGGCACACTCATAAACGGGTCGTTCGCACTGTTGGACGGCCCGACAGAAAAGGATAACAAGAACTTTCCGTTCCTCCTAGACCCGCCAGAGCACGAACTCCCAACGATAGACGGCAAGCCTGATCTCGACCTTCCGACGATCGGCCCCGCCCCGATGCGCAGCTACTGGAAGCGGTACTGGTGGCTGTTGATTGTCGAGTCGCTCGTCGTCATGGGCGCTGGTATGGCGCTTTATCGCTGGGGCTTCACCAAGGCAACTGCACTCGCCGCATCGGGGAACAAGCCGCTGCCAGATCAGCCGTCTGTGATCTCACTTAATGGTGACGAGAAGGTACCCAGCCCTGTCACACCCGTGGTGCGGTTCGAGGCGCTGCCCGAGGATGGAGCCATCGAACAGCCCGGCACACCGCCGAAGAAGAAGAACGTGCGGCGGAGGGTGCGTGGCCGAGGTGGGAAGAAGAATCGTCGTCGTTCCGGGTCCGTTGGCACCCAGAACGATGGGGAGGGCGACGACGTGGACGACGACGAGTGGCCGTACGAGAACGGCCCGAGCTCGAACGGGTCCGCCAATGGCAATGGAACAGTGGTCGTCAGCTCGAGCGGCTCGAACGGCCATGCCTCTAGCGGGTCGTTGGACAAGCCTCTGCCTGAGATCCCACGCAACCTGTCGTCTATCACGCTTCAGGACGAGGCAGAGCGCCTGCAAATCTCGGACACAGTCATCGGTTTCGGCTCTCACGGCACCGTCGTGCTCAAGGGCACGTGGGGTGGCCGGCCGGTCGCTGTCAAGCGCCTGCTGTCTGACTTTGTGCGCCTCGCGAGCCAGGAGGTCAAGCTCCTCCAAGCGAGCGACGACCATCCTAATGTCATTCGATGTAGGTCACGATGCGTAGACAATGCTAATCTCAGACTACTGCCAGGAGCGCCGGGACAACTTCCTGTTCATCGCCCTTGACCTCTGCCAGGCGTCACTGGCGGACCTGATAGAGACCCCGAGCAACCCGAACCACTCGGAGCTCTCCGTCGCCCTCGACCACAAGAAGGCGATTCTGCAAATTACCGCAGGCGTGAAGCACCTGCATGCCATGAAGATCATCCACCGGGATATCAAACCACAGTAAGTGTATTACGTTCGGCTTTGCTGACGGCAGAAATGTGCTCGTGTCAAGAGCCAACGACGGCTCCCTGCGCATGCTGGTGTCGGACTTCGGCCTCGCCCGCCGCCTGGAGCAGGGGCAGTCGTCGTTCGCGCCGACAGCAAACAACCTCGCCGGCTCGCTGGGATGGCGCGCACCCGAGATCATCCAGGGGCAGGTGAAGCTGAACGAAGGGTTCGACCCAGTGTTGTCGTGCTCCTCGTCTGGCAGTGCCACCTCTTCTACCGGCTCATTCAGCGATCTCTTGGCTATCGGCGAGGACGGCGAGAAGGTCAAGGGCGGACCGCCGCGCGCACGTCTCACCAAAGCCGTCGACCTGTTCGCCCTCGGCTGCTTGTACTTCTGGATCCTCATGAGCGGAGACCACCCATACGGCGAGACGTACAACCGCGAGGCCAACATCGTCAAGGGCGATGCTGTGAATATGGAGCGTCTCAGCATATTGGGCGAGGAGGGCGTCGAGGCACAGGAGCTGATCGGGCGACTACTCTCCGCAGACCCAGCCGCCCGACCAGACACATCCGAGTGCCTCGTGCACCCGCTTTTCTGGACACCGGCAAAGCGTCTCGCATTCCTGTGCGACGCCTCCGACCGCTTTGAGATTATGGAGACGGACCCGCCCGAGTCGACATTATCCCTCCTCGAGGCACGTGCGCCCGAGGTAGTGGGCAAGGACTGGTACTCGCGCATGGAGCGGATAGTCACCTCCAGCCTGGGCAAGTACAGAAAGTACAAGGGCAACTCGGTGCGGGATCTGCTGCGGGCCATGCGGAATAAGAAGCACCACTACCAGGACATGGAGGCGACGGCGCAACGACATCTCGGCGCGTTGCCGGCTGGGTTCCTGCACTACTTCACGTCGCGGTATCCCCGGCTGTTTATGCACGTCCACACCGTGGTCAAGAACAGCAGGCTGCGGCATGAGCCGATGTTTGATGCGTACTTCCAGGAGTAGGGTCGGGTTGGGTTGTTGTATTTCTAGTCTTTCCATGCATCCTGCATTGCTATATGAGAAGGGAGGTCAGGCATGTCAGTGGAAGGTAGGAGGGGCTGGCGTGTTACGAGCTTGGCGTAGTCAGTACTTGGGCACGACGAACAGCCAAGAGACGACGATCGCGTCGCACACTCTTCCAAACGACGCGACACGACATGACGGACAGGAAAGCGATTCAAACGCGAGAAATGGCATCAATTGAGCGCGCTGCGATCAAGCTTGGGTGGGTCGTACGAGCAAGCCTGCACAAGCACGCTCGCCGCAGCAAGCCAGAACAAAGATCGTTATTTGGTTGCTGGAATCGACATCCGATGGGATGCGGGAGAGCGGCCGGAGTAGCTAGCAAGTCTGGAGCATGCCAAGCAAGGCTGCACGTCGTCATCGAGCTTTGACACTTGCCACACCGCAACACCTGCTAGCGCCGCTCATCATCTTGCAACTGAATCCCGTCCTGGCCCAAGCGAGACAGGACGCTTCAAACCGCACAGCAGGAGCGCTAGTACGTCTATCTGATGAGATCTGGAGCCATGGTGGCGGTGGCTCACTCAATTACGAGCATCCTCGCGAGACATGAGTTTGCCGACTCGAGTTAGTCCGGCGTGCATGCAGGATGCATACCACAGCGACACCCGCCCTAGCGTCGAGCTCGAGGGCTGCGCCAGTGGTGTCGTGCGAGCTGACGACGTGCCGGATCCATCGGGTGGCCGCGACGTGCGTGACGCCATGTGACCCGTGGGCTGGGGAGATGATTTCCGCGGTTAATCAAAGCCAGTGCCACATCTCTCTCCAACTGTTCGATCCAGCGATCTCAATCGTTTGCAGATCCCGAACAAGTCATCTACGTGAACGGTGAACTCTGATCACCACACCTGCAGCGATTACCACTCTCAGCGCGCGCAGCTGCTCGTTGAGCCCCACGCCCACCTGACCAGTCCGTGACGGACACCCCGCGTACCCCGGGGCCCAGTCTAGCGTGATGCGCATGCGAGCGACTAACCACCCAGGCTAACCAGCTGCAGTGCAAGCGAGCACAAGCGCAGCAGGTGGCTGGTGCATACGCTACGGGGCTGCAGATGGTAACGGCAGGCGTGAGAGCAGCACCGAGGCATGTTCGAGACAAGCGCTAACGCACCATCCGGCAGGCGGACGGGTGGGCGTCCGACAACAGATGCCTAGATTCACGGAGCAGATGTTGATCGCGCAGCCCCTGCCCAACCTTGTGCCCATCCTTGATATCTCATGAGCGCGCGATGGAGCCGCGAGAGCAGCAGCATGATGCACCTCGACGCGTACGCCGCCTGGCTCATCCGCATGCCATGGCATGCATGCATGACATCGCTTGGGAGGCCATCCGGGCCATGGGCCAGCTCGTGCGGCCGCTGGAGGTGCCCCCAGACGCCTTGTCCGATGGTCCTGCGATCCCGGCATCTCGAGAATCTCGGCATCGCCTAAGCTTCATTCGTCCTGTTTCAGCTCGCCATTCTGCTCCTCCTGCTCAGTCCGTCCCACTCTACACTCGCTGCCCAGCAATGGTCCTGCGATTTGATCCATCCTAGAGTAGCGCTGACTCTAACGCGGGGGCGACGCAATGCTCAACTCTCTCTCCCCGGGCTCCACCCCCACATCCCTCCGCCCGGGCTGACCACTCGAACGTCTCGCCCGTTGTTCCGGCTGCTGACCTCCTTCAGACCCCACTTGCTCTCGATATTACTTACCCCGCCTGGCCCCTTTCGCTCGCGCCGGGTCTCGCTTGCGGCACGCCAGCCGGAATCGAGGATTGACGACAGCCGTACCCTGGCGGCCAGCCAGCTTACCAGCCTAGCGACTGAGAAACCATCGATGACACCCACGTCTTGTCTCATGGGATGAGGGGATGAGCATCACTCCATCATCTTGCGATTGCTCACTCACTGTACCACTACTCACTACTACTGTTCGCTCACCGCTGCTGGGCAGTTCGCCGCCACTGGCCGCTCTTGACGAGCTCGAGAGCACTTCTACACCCAGTCCGCTCTTGACGAGTGGCACCTTCGCCAACCCATATCACCTAGGACATCCCACTCACGGTCGGCAGCTTCGACTATGACAGTGGTCCTGTCGCCTCCGTACATCTTGACACCGGAGACTGCTCTCCAGCTGCCGCCGAGCTCGCTCGACGGCGTAGCTTGGGGCGCGCAGCGGCTGCAGAGGCTTCTCCCGGCGGCATCGTTCGACAAGGACATAGCGCACTCACTCTCGACCCCCTTTGAGCTGGCCCCTTCCCCAATCCTATTCCACCCCAAGCCAATACGGCCTCCATCAGAGATGCCGTACGACATGATGTTCTCCTCGGTCCTCCCGGCCTTCCTGGAGACGATTGTCGAGGATTGCGACGAGGACGAGCTGTCGGCGATCGAGTCCGAGTCCGAGTCGGGCGGTGACTCGGACTTCTGGTCGGCCGAGGCAACGCCTTGCCCGTCACCGACGCCGTCGTCAGAGGGCTTCACACTCTCGCGACCGAGGACGCCCGAGAAGCGTGTTTCTTCAGGCTCCTCAGTGCCATCATCGCCGTCGTCCGCTCGCAACGGGTCGACTTTCTCCTCCCCCCCTTCGTCGGCCTATTCTCTCTTCATCCCACCATGCGTAGACTCGCCCTCATGCTCGCCTTCGCCCGCAAACTCGCTGTACGCTCCATCTGCGTCCTCGGCCCCACCATCGCCTTCGAGCGTGCACTTCTACTCGCAGGCGCCTCTCCCGCCTGCACCCACCCCGGAGCTCTTGCGTCCAGACTTCCGCCCACGCAGCATGAGCAGCAACCCGATGGGCTCCCCGCGCCCAGCTGACATGGGCGTCGTGCGGCGCTCGTCACACTCTGGCCTCACGTCATCGTCGCGCGTGACGCCCCCATCTTCGCCCTCCGCTCTGGCTAGCGTGCCCGTGGTCGCTCGCAGCCCTCTGCCCACTGGCCTGCGCCGGGGCTTCTGCCCTCCAAGCCAGCGGGAAGCCCCACTTGCGCACGCGATCATGCCCGCTGGTCAGGTCGCCGAAGCGCCAGTTGCGGCTGTTCAGGTGCAGACGCCCGAGTCGTTCGTCCCAGCACCCTTGCTACAGCCGGCGCCCGCACCCTCGCTGCAGCTGTCGAGCCCGCCCTCGCCGACCACATCGACCATCTCTCGTTCCCGCTCTGGCGGCCTGCGCCGCGGCTACTGCCCGCCCAGCCAGCGCGTCTCCTTGCTCGAGCCGATGGGCAGTGCCGACAGCAACGACGGCACCGAGTCCATCATCTCTTCTGGCTCCTCCTTCTCCCCGCAGCGGCCCACTACACCCCCGCGCGCACCCCTGCCCGGGGGCCTGCGCCGCGGCTACTGCCCCCGCAGCCAGCGCTCCAACTCCCTCTCCGAGTCTCTCACCGACAGCACCGACCCCGCTGCCTCGGCCGACTCCCTCCCCCTCTCTACGCTCCCAACTTCGCCCTCGCAGTCGAGCATCTCCTCGCGCAACGCCAATGCCAATGCCCTGGCTACAGGCCTGCGGAGGGGCTACTGCCCGCCAAGCCAGCGTGCGCTCTCCATGGCCATCTCGGAGATGCCCTCATCCTACGCCGAGAGCACCCACGGCGCGGCCGACTCGTTCTCCCTCTCAATGCACGACAACGCCTCCACCGAGTCGCTCCATCACGTGGCCCGCCCTTCGTCCCCCACGCCGTCCAGCGTCTCTGCCACCTCGCGCGCGACGTCCTCCGGCCTCCGGCGCGGTTTCTGCCCCCCCAGCCAGAGGTCGAACTCTGACCCCATCTCCATCTCCGACATCCCCATCCCGCCCCGCCCCACGTCCCCATCTCCATCGACTACATCCTCCTCCTCGCGCAACACACTGGCCACAGGGCTGAGGAAGGGCTACTGCCCACCAAGCCAGCGCACGCCGGCGAAGTCCACCAGTTCTGGTGGATCAACCCACTCGCGTACCCGCTCAGGCTCGGTCCACGAGTTACCCCTCCACATCCCCGCCGAGTCTGCGGCCCTCGAGCCCGGCCTCGAGCTCATGCTCGAACTGGTCGCGAGCCCGCCCGAGTCGGCAGAGTCGCTCGAGCCCGCGCTCGAGGTGCTGCTTGAGCTTGTGACGCAGTCGGATGAGGCGAGGGCGCGGTTCGCGGAGGAGATGGACGGCAGGATGCAGAGGCGGAATGAGGTGCTCGAGGCGGCTATGGCTGCGTTGCAGATGCCGGGGAAGAGTGCGTTGGATTACTGTGGGGCTGGGTTTGTGTAGGGTAATGGGAGGGAGGTGGTGAGAGTTGCAAAAAGTCAGAAGAACGGACTGTTTCTGTAGCGTTGGACGATGGTTTTGTAGTTGTATCTGTCTATGGATGCGAGGTTTTATATTCAAAGACTGGTGCGAGTGACCGTCTGTGCAGACCAACGACGGAGCAGATTGTACGATGAAATTTGTGCGAGACAGTGCTATTGTGCAGACGGAGCAGACAGGAAGACGGAGTAAGCGATACAATGTGTAGAAATTCAGTGAAGGAGGGTTGCGCGCGATGAGGAGAGCGGGTGGCAGGACACGTAGTAGAGGGCAAATGGAGTTTACCGAACTCGGGCGGCAGTGCCACACTCAGTGGCATGCCGGTGACCTCTGCGTCGACGCATCATATTCATTGACGAACAACTTCCGCCGCAGTTGGCTCACTTGTCGTGTATGGGCGCTCGCTGAGCTCGGACAAGAGTTATCGACGTAGAGCACTTGCGCACCACGCGTGCAACCGCCTGTGAGAGAGTCACCGCCGGTCCGCACATGGCTATTCAGTACTGCACGTTCTTCACTCAGTCCACTCGCCGCTCGCCCGACATGCTTCGCATGTCAGGCTCGCATGTCGTGCTCGCTGCTGCCAATCCTATCGCATGCATACAATCTACTCCAGGATCTACTCCAGGTTCAGCGCGTCGTTCGAGATCTGCTCAACCTCGGCCTTGTGCTGGCCCTTGAAACCGGTCGCAACCGACGAGCTCGGCTTCCGTCCGGCATACTTGACACGCTTGCCCTTGTGGTTCTCGGTCTGGTCGAGGGCGAGCTCGAGTCGTGGCTGGACGTACGGCCATCCACCGTTGTTCAGCGGCTCCTCCTGGGCCCACATGATCTCGGCGTTGGGGTACTTGTCAAGGTGGGGGGTGACGAGGTCGTATGGGAAGGGCGAGAGCTGCTCGACACGCGAGATGGCAATGTCCTTGATGCCGCGCTTCTCACGCTCCTGCAGGAGGGCGTAGTAGACCTGGCCAGAGCAGAGGATGTGACGCTTGATCTCCTCGGGGGCGGCGAGGCCCTCGGTCGTCTCGGGGAGGTAGCGCTGGAAGACAGAGTCGCCCGACATCTCGGAGAGCTCGGAGCGCGCCAGTGGGTGACGCAGGAGCGACTTGGAGAAGAAGATGATGAGCGGCTTGCGGAAGTCGCGGTGCTGCTGCCTGCGGAGGACGTGGAAGTAGTTGGCAGGCGTGGTGGGGTAGACGACCTGCATGTTGCAGTCCTGGTGCTGGCGCTCAAGACGCTCCGGCGAGGGGTAGTAGCGCGGGTCGTCGTCGCAGAGCTGGAGGAAACGCTCGATACGGCCAGACGAGTGCTCGGGGCCCTGGCCGTCGTAGCCGTGGGGGAGGGAGAGGGTCAGGCCGGTGCGCTGGAGCCACTTGCGCTCGCCCGAGGCGATAAACTGGTCGATGATGCACTGCGCAGTGTTGGCAAAGTCACCGAACTGGGCCTCCCAGATGGTGAGGGAGTTGGGCGAGACGAGCGAGTAGCCGAGCTCAAAGCCGAGAATACCGTACTCGGACAGGTGCGAGTTGGTGATGGTGAACGAGCCCTGGTCCTTGGAGACGTGCTTCAGGGGGATGTAGGTGCCCTCGTTGACCTGGTCGTGGAGGAGCGCGTGGCGCTGCGAGAAGGTACCACGCTCGACGTCCTGGCCGGAGACACGGACGTGCGTGCCCTCGGCGCAGAGGGTGCCAAAGGCGAGAGCCTCGGCGGTGGACCAGTCAATGCCCTTGCCGTCAGACACGGCCTTGCCGCGGTTCTTGATGATGCGGGCAAGGTTCTTGTGGGGGGTGAAGCCCTCGGGGTACGACGAGATGACCTGGCCAACCTCCTTGAGCTCCTTCTCGGCGACACCGGTGGGGCGGTGGGGGAGGATGGTCTCGGCGAGCTCGCGGGGGCTGGGGAAGCCCTCCCACGAGGACGAGAGCCACTCGGCAGGCGAGGGCTTGTAGTCCTTGGAGGCGTCGGCGGCCTTCTCAAGCATGCTCCAGACCCACTGGCGGTGCTCGTCAATCTCCTTGGCGGAGAAGGCGCCCTCCTTGATCAGCTGCTCAGAGTAGATGGGCAGGACCGAGGGGTGCTGGGCAATGGCCTCGTACATGCGGGGCTGGGTGAACGAGGGCTGGTCGGTCTCGTTGTGTCCGTGGCGACGGTAGCAGATGAGGTCGATGACAACGTCCTTCTTGAAGGTCGCGCGCCACTCGGCAGCAAGCATGCACACAAAGTTGACGGCCTCGACGTCGTCGGCGTTGACGTGGAAGATGGGGGCGTCGATGCCCTTGGCAATGTCAGACGGGTAGGGCGTCGAGCGGGAGAAACGGGGGTCAGTGGTGAAACCGATCTGGTTGTTGACAATCAGGTGGATCGTGCCGCCGGTTCCGTAGTGGGGGAGGTGGGACATGCCCATCGACTCGTAGACGACACCCTGGCCGGCGAACGCAGCGTCACCGTGGATAAGCACCGACATGCTCTTGTCGGCGGTGCCCTCGTCGCCGTCAAAGTGCTGGATGGCACGGGTCTTGCCGAGCACGACGGGGTCCTCGGCCTCGAGGTGCGAGGGGTTGGCAACGAGCGAGAGAGCGACCTTCTTGCCGCTGGGAGTGGGACGGGTGTAGTTGGCACCCAGGTGGTACTTGACATCACCCGATCCGCTGTCTCCAGCGTCGTTGTTGCCGGCAAACTCGTTGAGGATGGCCTCCATGGGCTTGCGGATAACGTTGCCGAGGACGTTGAGACGGCCACGGTGGGGCATGCCGATGACAATGCTGTTGACGCCGGCGTCAACCGAGGCGTCAATGAGACCCTTCATACCGGGGATGAGAGCCTCGCAACCCTCGAGACCGAAACGCTTCTCGTTGGGGTACTTGGAGGCGATGAACTTCTCAAAGAGCTCGGACCAGATGGTGCGGTCGAGGATCATGCGCTTCTCCTCGGTGGAGTAGCTCCACTGGGTGGGGACCTCGATACGCTCACGGAGCCAGTCGCACTGTCCACGGTCCGAGATGTGGATGTACTGGAAGCCGATGCTCTTGCTGTACATGCGCTTGAGCTCCTCGATGATCTGGCCGAGGGTGAGCTTGTCGTTCTCAATGTTGCCGACGAAGCGGGGCAGGATGCCGGGGCCTAGAACAAACTCCTTGCTGAGGTCGGCCTCGGTCCAGCCGTAGTACTCGATGGTGAGCTCGGGAGGGGTCTCCATGGAGGCACGCTCGCCGTTGGAGATGCCGAGGGGGTCGAGGTTGGCCATGTGGTGGCCGCGGACCTGGAAGGCACGGACAAGGAGCTGGACCTTGAGGTAGTCGGTGACCTCGCCGCCGGCGCCGATCTCGAGCGAGGGTGCGCCACCCTCGGGCTGGGGGACGGAGCCGACCGCGATGCCGGGAGGGGGCTGGAATGCCTGGGCCGAGGGGACGCCGTGGTCCATGCCGGCAAAGTACGAGCGCCATGATGCGTGGACCGAGTTGGGGTCCTGCTTGTACGCGCGGTACATGCTGCTGGTCAGCAAAAGGTGTGCTTTAGGTGGGGCGAGGCGGGAGAGCGGCAGCAAGTGATCGTCCACGACTCGCCCTTCGCACTGCTCATACTCACTCGTCAATGTAGTGGCCATTTGCGGCATTAGCAAAGCTGTCGTTGGGGCTGGGAGGGACCGCCTTGGTCTCTGTGGCCGTGGCCATGGAGCGTTTTTGCGCCTGGAGGAGGGCGGCGGTGGAGAGGGAGCGGACCGCTGGGGTGAAGCGGGTCGCGCGGGGGAGGCGGCGGGGGACTGAGCGCAGCATTTTGAGAGAGAGATGTTGTCAAGGAGGAGTCGTAGAAGTTGTTGGGTGGGTTGATTACACACGCTCTGCGAGCTGGAGCCGGTGGGTGGGGGGTGTGGCTCGTGTCGTATGGGAGTGCTTGTCTCTGTCAGTCGGTCAGACCACGGAGCAAGTTGAAGGGATAGAGTTGATAGATGTGCCAGACGGCGATGAGGAGTAGTGAAGAGGAGTAGAAGAGAAACAGAAGAAGAAGTGAGACGGAGCGGAGAGAGGGAGCGAGCGGCGTGGGTGGGTGAGGGAGGGACGGGGGACGGGGGGGATGACGCCGATGCTCTCTATTAGAAGAAAGGGTTTGTAACTCATTAGCAAAAGTGATGCGACGGCGGGAGCAAATAGAGAAACTGATTAGGGCGGGAGTGAGAGAGCTAATATCATATCACAAACTAATCCTAATCCCCTCTCACCCCACAACGGCTCCCGTCTCCCTTCTGCTCCGCTCGCTCCGTTTGACCGTGCCTCGGACTTTTCGGCGCGTGTCCGACAGAACGGTTGTCCGTTGCAAGAGAAGAGGAGAGGAGAGATCGAGGCGGAGCCGGTGGGGCCGTCGACGACGAGCAGATCGATGCTTGCAGCGGGGGCGATGGAGGTGGGCAAGAGCACGGGATTAATACTGCTTCTCATGCACAAGGACTGGCAGACGACGTTGTCGACTGTGCATCGGACTCTGCCGACACTCCAGCTTCAGTGGACACTAGCAGTTGACGGCCGCTACGCGGCCGTTTAGAGTAGCTACACGGAATCAAAGACGTGCGGGTGATTCTATGCATCTCTACGCACCTACTGAGCTATTTTATGCAGGTTCTACGGTGCATGCAGGCTCGAAA